>JADRCD010201459.1:20242-36616 GCA_019843815.1 Montemys delectorum
CCCAGAGCCGGACGTGGTGGCTCACACCTGTGCTCCCAGAGCCGGACATGGCGGCTCACACCTGTACTCCCAGAACCCTGGAGGCAGAGGCAGAAGAAACATTGCAGTAAGAACCATCTCTCTAACCTTTAACTTTAAATAAGGAATTATTAAAGGCAAGAAACAAACAAAAAAATGGTAAAGGATAATTCTTGAAACCAAGACATTATGGTTGTTTAGGTAGGAAAATATTCAGGTTGGATATTTCTACTCTAAAACTCTAAAATCTGAAATGCTTCAAACTCTAAAACTTTATGACCACCAACATGACACAAGTAGAAAATTCTATATCTAATCTCTTTACAAAGTACATGCTCACAAAAAAACCACTATATAATATGATTTTCATGCTGCAGATAGAAAGTGTATATGAAACATAAAAGAATTAGTGTGTAGACTTAGGTCCTTAAAATATCTCCTTTAGGTGAATCCAAACGTTCCAAACAATGTGAAGCCTGAAACGTGCAGGTCCCAAGTGCTTTAGACAAGAGAGACTCTATCTGGATGAGGGCGCATAAGCTGTAGAGAACTGGTGGCAAGCGTGTTGGTGTTAAAGCGCATGTGCGTGCTGTGGTGCCAAATTATAAAGAAGACGCCAAGACTCTCGGGCCATGCTAATGCAACCCAACACCAATTTAGTTACTACCAGTGAGGGAAACTAGAGACTAAGCCCAGTAGAAGAGTGCTTACAGCAAGGTGCCAGGGTTGGGTGTGGGGGTCAGGGGAGCAGGTAGGAGACTTGTCCAGAAGCGCTCTTGGCCCTCTAAGCTTGGAGGACACAGAACAGTGACAGAAATTAGAGAGACCCTCTCTCAGCAAAACATATGACTCCAGGACATGTTCCTGTGGTCTCCAAAAGTATGCTGTGCCCCTCCCACCCCCACCAAATAAGTAAAATAAATAAAAATGAAACAATAACAACAAATGGATGTAGAGATTGTCTAGGTAGACCTGGGCCTGACTTGGCACACCAATTGAAAAGGAAACCTCTCCTTTCCTAGCTGGTGGCAGAAGTCAATGGGGTACTGAGCAGGAAGGGGCTGGGTGTATCTTACAGACTCAAGGGCAATGGCGAGAGGTGGGGGAAAGATGGGGGCAACTTTTTAGATAACTATAGGAAATGCAATTCAACCTACAACTTGAATGGTTTGAGAAGTGGATTCTACTCTAGGCTCTCCAGATAAGAATCCAGTTCAATCTACACTCTGAGTTCACCTTCTTGAGAACCCGAGCAGGAATCCCAGCTGAAGCCTGAGTGATTTCTAACCTAGAGTTGTGAGTGCTTACACGGAGGCTGCCTTCAGATGCCCAATTCTCAGTAGTAAAAAAACGAATACAACAGCCAACAGTTGGGAAGGGTATGGGGCAATGGAACCCGGACAGTAAGTAAGATGATGTAATCTCTTATAAAGTCGAACCCACATCTGTCCTATGGGTCCTCATTTCAAGAGAAATGAAAATATGTGTCAATAAGAGACTTGTTCACTAACGCTCCCAGCAGTTTTATTCATAATTGCCCAAGACTGGACACAGGTCACATGAGCATCAACAGACATTCAAACCAATGAACAATGAATACAAATATGGTTGAAGTTCAAAAATAATGATGAGCAGAAAATACCGAGGACAGTATGGTGCCCTTTCAGTTAATAACGTCCGAGAGAGGCTGTCCACCAGTGTGGCTGGGATGCGTGGCACACACCTAGATTCCCAGAACTTGGAGGAGGAAGAGGAGCGGGGAGAAGGAGCTGCTGTTCTAGGCTAAGTAAAAGCATTTCTAGGGAGAAATGAACAACAGGTGCCTCGGGGCCTTCATCTGAGGTGATGGAAATGGTCTCCATCTTGTCTGCGATCCCGTTACATAGGTGGGTATAGTCATTGTCAGGGGTAAGGTTTGTACATTTTACAAGTACAAACCTTACAAGTTTGTAAGTTACCTGTCAATACAAATATTTTTAAATAAATTGGAAAGGGAATTCAATTCCATATGTTTATAGCCTCTCACATGGGAAGCATACAATGTATGGCTAGCCTGGAATTTAATCCTTTCTCACATCGTAAGAGGCTTCCCAATTCTCTGGATTCATTGGGTTTCTACTCCAATGTTTATATAAGGATTCTAAACATAGCCAAGAACTGCTGTTAAACTCTATTTATTTAATATAATAGTTTCTGGTTTTTGTTTGTTTGCTTGCTTGCTTTGGTTTTCCAAGACAGGGTTTCTCTATGTAGTCCTGGCTCTCCTGGATTTATTTGTAGACCATGCTGGCCTCACAGAGATCCACCTACCTCTGCCTCTCCAGTGCACAGATTAAAGGCGTGTGCCGCCACCATCCGGCTTCATGGTAGTTTCTAAGCCAAAATGACCACCAAAATGACACGTGAGGTTTTAAATGGGGACTCCAGTTTCCCCAAAGGAGCCCAAATAGCAGGAAGGAAAGAATTCCTAGTCCTGAGCCTCGGCCAGGTCTAGGGTCTTGGGTCACCTATTAGACACTGTCCTCAGAAAGCGCCACACAAATACAGGAGTAGTGAATGGAACCCTCTCCAGCAAGTCCATAGAGGTATGCAGTCACCAGGAGAGGAGATGCGGCTGCAGGGTGGGTCATGGGTATCTACGCTTGAAAAAGAAGGCACAATGGGAAAACTCTCCTGTTAGTTGGCCAGCCGAGGAAGAAGGAAATGTGAATAAGACTTCCATAGATGAGTCATTTTTTGTTGCTGTTTAATCGGAAGGATTATCCACAAAAGCCTTCTTAGCTGAGTCAGTAATGGGACCGGCTCCATGTATTACAAGTAGTTACAAATTATTAGTTGTTGCAAATTCTCTAATTGTTTCCAAAAGGGGGTTTATTATGAAATGACGCAATGTGAAATTGAATCCTTGAGTCTTGTTTCTATGTGTAAGTGTGATGTGTCTGATGCGTCAGGGTTACTACATGCCTAGTTTTGAAATCAAGAGATGTTTGATAATTTGGCTTTGAGTTGAACTGAAACAATTCACTTGGTTTTTTTTAATCCCAAGGTGTCCATGTCTAGTTATTACTTGGATCATAACATATCACACACATACACACACACACACACACACCACTCACACCACATACACACACACACACACACACACACACACACCACTCACACCACATACACACACATACACCACACACACCACACACCACTCACACACACACACACACACACACACCATGCTGAGGAGTAACAACAACACTTGTAACAACACAATGTTAAAACTCACTGTTCAGCTCTCTGGCCTTTGTTGGACCAGAGGTCTTCAGTACACTCTTTATCTTGTTTGTTTTTAATCTTTTGTTTTAAAATTGTTGTTTTAAAATGTGTGTGTGTGTGTGTGTGTGTGTGTGTGTGCGCGTGTGTGCCATGCGTGTCTAGGTGCCTGTGGGGACCAGTAGGTATTGAATCCTCCAGTAACTGAGTTACTGGTGGTGTGAGCCTCCTGGCCTGAGTGCTAGGAACTGAATTGGAGCCCTCTCAATCCACCGTCAACCGCTGAACCATCTCTCCAGCATCCGTCCTTGCTTTCTGGAGTACCCTAATACTTAGTAGGTAAAAGCAAATCCTTTTTGTCTTAGTCCTTTCTGATCTGGTCTCTATGGAGATAGGAACAAGTACTGTACCTCCCTGTCTACCTAAGAAGGGCGAGTCTGCTACTCATTCCCTGCTGGCTCATCTCCAACCGTGAAGTCCTCTCTTTGATCTCATCATTTAATCTTCTCCTCAGGGCACCTCTGGAAATGCTGCCCAGGTGTCTGTGACGCCCTGGGTCCCCTCCAGCTGGGGCAGTGAACATTAAGTTACTGAGCTCTGTAGTTTGGTACTATATTTCCTCTCCTTAGTTTGATAGATGCTAAACTCTTACAACAGTTCTTATATGATTGTGGGGATTTATTGTAAACTCTGCGGAGAAGCCATTGGTAGCCATAAAAGCAAGTATTGGCATCATCTTTATCACTGTGGAAAGATCTGGAAGAGAAGAGAATTAACCCTCTTTCGTGCCTTCAATATGTCTATCCCAAACCAATGGCCACCTGCAATCCAGAGAAGGGTTTGAAGCTCACAGAAAGGACGGACTCCCACACAATCGGAGAGATGACACAGGTAACACTGGTATTACTAACACATCAATGAGGAAGGGTCCTGAAGCCAGCCCAGGCTGCAGGGGACCAGAGGCGGTGCCAGCCGCTAGCCTGACTTCCTTCAGTTCCCAAGTACTCTGTATCTGAAAGCTCAAGGTCAAGCAGCTTTCTTCTCTAATTGGTAAACAGGCCAAGGGACGTCACTGTTGCATTGCTAAAACAGAACCGGGCCTCCATGGGGACCTTCAGCAGCTGCACATGCCAGCCTTTCACTTTAGGGAGCAGAGCACACTCTGGATGCAAGTGAGCAAAAGGAGACAGTAACAGAGCATCCACACTCAGGACAAGTGAAAGCAAATACTTGTGAACACACTGAATAGCTTTATCTAAGCATGCACGTTACTCACAGAAGAAAGGAATCAAGCCACATCTTTTGACTTCAAAGACTTCCGCATAGCAAGATTGCATCTCACACAGGATACTCAAAATTCATATTTAAATTGTATATGTATTATGTCTATGCTGATATTGAGCCCTCTCTAAAACAGCTTGACATAAATACATCCATTATGTTATGCTGATATTGAGAGTGAGCCTTCTCTTTAATAGCCTGGCATATATACATACATACATACATACATACATACATACATACATATGTCTAGCTTCGTGTGGTGGTGCACACCTTTAATCCCAGCACTTGGGAGACAAAGGCAGGTGGATCTCTGACAGTTGGAGTCTGGACTGATCTATGTGTAGAGTTTCAGGCCAGTCTGAGTTACACAGTGAGACTCTATCTCCAAAAAAAAAAAAAGAAAAGAAAAAGAAAGAAAAAAGAAAAAAGAAAGGAAGGAAGGAAGGAGAGCAAGAGAGAGAGAAGAAACCAACAAGAAAGAAAGGGAAGGAGGGAGAAAAGGAGGGGGGAAAGAAGGAAGGGAAGGAAGGAAGTGGAAGAAGAGGTAAAGGAAGAGGAAGGAAGGAAAGAGGAAGGAAGGAAGGAAACCAGCAAGCAAATTTCTGTTCTCTCCAGTAAGACCATCAGAGGAACAAATGTACCTACTAGGCGTATATCATGTACCAGGAACTGTGATGCTTCTCACAAGTCTTGAACTAAGAGCTATCATATCCTTCTTTTTCTTTTCATATGCTAGTTAGTTAGCTAGTTAGCTAGCTAGTTAGTTAGCTTCGTTGGTTTTTGTCAACTTGGTACAAACTTGGACCATCTGGGAAGAAGGAACCTCAACTGAAAAAAAAAAAAATGCTTCTATCTGATTACCCTTTAGGCAAGTCTCTGGTGTATTTTCTTGATTAATGATTGATGTGTGAGGGCCCAGCCCAACGTGGGCAGTTGCCACCCTTGAGCAAACTATGGAGAGCAAGCCAGTAAGCAGTGTTCCTGCATAGCATCTGCTTCAGTTCCCACCACCAGATTCCTGCCTTGAGTTCCCTTCACGATGGTCTGTGATTGCGACGTGTAAACCAAATCAACCCTTTCCTCCCCAAGCTGCTTTCCCTCAGAGGCTTATTGTGGCAACAGAGAACAATCTAGGACATGGGGACACTCAGGCCCAGCAGGAGCAAATGTCTTCTCCATTACACAGTAGTGACATACGATCAAGGCCCCATCCCTGTCAAGGCTCGGCCCTGACGCTAGATCAGGTACATTCAGAGTCATCTAGACATGGACACACTCCTTGTCCTACAGACATCCTCCAAATGGTATTAGCATTCTTTGACAGCTGTGTCCCTCACTGGTCATACTCCAGGGAACACAGGTCCCTTCTGCTCCCAAAGGTACTGTAAGATCTTTCACTGACAGTCACACTCCAACAGACAGGGATGGACTCTTAGGACTCACTATGCAACTAACTGGGTTATCAGAAACTGCGTAGAGAAGGGCCTCAAACAGATCTGGTCTGTGAAAAGAATATGGCCAAGGGTAATATTAGTTTAGCCTGGAGCGATATTCAGGTTACCTGAAGTTAAAGTTTAGATAGTATCCCTTTTTAAAGGATTTTTTTAAAGATCATGTTTAAAAAAGTTTAATTAAAAAAATGTGTTTTTAAAAATCAAATTGAGAAGCTAGGCAGTGGTGGCATATGCCTTTAATCCCAGCACTTGGGAGGCAGAGGCAGGCGGATTTCTGAGTTCGAGGCCAGCCTGGTCTACAGAGTGAGTTCCAGGACAGCCAGGGCTACACAGAGAAACCCTGTCTCGAAAAAAACCAAAACCAAACGAAAACAAACCAAAAAACTGAACTGAGTATGAGCGATATGATTAAAGCAAGATGCTGCCCAGTTAGAGTTTCTAAGAAGGAACTCAGTAGCAAGCCCCGCTCTAGGACCGGTAAGTGGACTGCGGTACCATAGATGCACTAGAATCTCCCATGGGTTCCCTGCGGCTAGAACCCAAGTGGGTAAGCAGAGATAGAAGATGAGGGGCTGTCTGCGAGCTTTCTGGTATATTCACTCTTCCCTGAACATAGACTCCAGATCAAGTCCCGTCCAATTCTGTAGGTCAAGTGCCTCAGCAGCGTGGCCTGCGAAGTCTCGAATGTGCAGCTAACACATGCAAGTAGCTGTAGGGAACTGGAGAGCCCTGAATCTTCCATCCAGGCCCAGAACTGTCTCTTCTCCACAGTGAGGTAGAAGGTGATCCTCAGCCATAAACACCAGGGACATTCCCTGGCAATTCTTATGGGCCCTTTGAGCTGTCCCAAGTCACCGGCTATAATCATTCTTCAGTTTTCTGCCAACAGACCCCATCAGTCCTGCTGCCAGACAGGCTTAGCAGTCTTTTGGGATATTTTCTAAAAATATAAGTAAATCCTGCCTTATGATACCTTGGTTTTTCTAGGAGCTCTGAAGAGAAGATTTGGACAAGGAAAAGTTAAAGAACAACCCTAGAAGGAGACACAGAGGGATCGTAGCCACACCCATAAGCGTCTACCTTGAGCCCAGTACTTTCCTTTTTTTCTTCCTATGGTCATTCCTGGTTTTAGTCAAATTAGTATCTTTGGACAGCAGAGCTGTGTGTCGGCTTGTTGGCCTAAGATTTAATGTTGAGGCTAAAATATTATATAAAATCACTGAATCATTTGACAAGTGTCTATTACAACTTTGCCCTGGGCTCTGCGTCCAGAGAGACAAGGAGAACATTTAAATACAGAAGCAGAACAATGCACAGTGGAGCCTCACGCCTTCACTTGTTCCTACAGAACCTGAGAAGAAGCTGATGTGGCAGCTCACATGGCTGACATTTGCATATAATGCTTGGAGAGCTATTTGCTCTCCCTGATATAGAATACAGGGGGAAAAAAAGATATGTAAATAGATTGGCACGGCTTTCATTAAAATCACATCTCCCTTCTTCAATGACTGGGCACCTGCCAGGCATAAAAGCCAACCGTCCCCATGTCTACCTTCTTTCTGAATGGAGGCGCCTTCTCGCCAGCTTTCACCACACTCAACCACAGCACATAGCAGGACAGGCCCCAAGTCTTCTGCCCATTGCTATCACTGTGCACTGATGGTCCTTCTCTGATCCTCAATTTTCTTATCCGTAAAGTGGAGGTAGGTTAATATACTACCGGAGAAAAATGGCTCCTCTCACTGGACACTTCTCACAGGCAAACGATCACTGGCACTGATGCCAGCCAGGATGGCACTCGCCTTTCCCCTTTGCTCGTTCTCATCTCCTAAAGCACAAGCCACACTGCCATGCCTTTTTAATAGCCACTCTCTGCACACTTAGCCAAGCCGTTGGTTTTAATAAAGAACACTCATACTCTCCTTTGAAGCCCTCCGTTTAGAATAGCAGTTCTCAATCCGTGGTGGCAACCCCTTCGGCAAGCCCCTGTCTCTAAGAATATTTACGTTACAGTTCATAACAGTAGCAAAACTACAGTTATGAAGTAGCAACAGAAATAAAGTCTGTGGTTGGGGGTCACCACAGCATGAGAGACTATATTAAAGGTTTGCAGTGTTAGGAGGGTTGAGGGCCACTAGTCTAGAATGAAGTGCAGAGGGGCACATGAAGTAGTCTGTGCCCTTCTCCTAACTTTCCCATTCTCTGGAAACCCGTCATGCCCCCAGAAAATTGCTCCCAAGCAACTCCCTGCCCTTGACCATGAGGAATACATGTCGCCAGTCCCTCTGCATGTCTGTGTCACTGTATTTACCTCTCTGAGTGATAATTTGTTTCTTTGTAAGTTTCCTTTTCTGTCAGACTCTTCTCTTTCAATAAAAACCATGACTTGGTTACTCTTGTATCTCTACCTCCAAGCATAACTCATGGCACATAAAAAAAGTTCAATAAACAAAAACAGGAATGAAGACAATAGGGCTCCGTGGCTCATGCTTTTTCCATATACGACATCCCATCACAAACATTCATGTGTCTCTAAGAGTGGTTTGCAGCCAGGGGCAATTTTGATTCTAAGTGACATTCTGCATGGAGACATTTGGCTTGTCACAGTTGGGATGATATAAATGATAGAAATCAGGGACACTCCTAAGTAGCGTACAATGCCTGGGGCAGCCCCCATTCCTAGGCAACAAAGACCTACCTAGCCTAAGATATTAATGATGCCCACACGGAAAATTTCACAGCAGCCCAGTGTGGTGTTCCACACCCTTAATCCTAACATTTAGGAGGCAGAGAGGATGGATCAGTTCAAGGCCAAAGTGGTTTCCACACTGAACTTAAGGACAGCCAGGCCTACACAGTGAGACCCTGTCTCAAGTTCTAAAACCAAGTCTGGCACATGGAAAACCCATAATACAGGGTTCTTAAGCCTGGCAGCTCAGTTGGATAGCAGTAGAAATGACAGCCAGACTAAAGAAAAACCAGACAATATGTCAATGTTTTTTAGTTAGTTGAACTGCTTTGCATAGTATTAGCTCTTTTCCCAGCATCGGAACCAAGAGGGTTCAATCTTACTTTATAAGTAATACTTGAAATAAAAGCCCTATTTAGAATTATTAGAGTATGATGCCTGGCCCTTTCTTCCAACTTTCTCTTACCCTCATTCATATGTGAGTGTGGGTGTGTGTGGGGTGTGTGTGAGGGGGTGTGGGTGTGTACCCCACACCCTAATATTTTGTTCCATGCTTGCTTCCCAGTACCATCCTCCAGAATGCCTGGACTACATGGGTCAAGAAACTAGCTTATTAGTTGATATTGTCGGATATGCAAAATATGCAAATAAAAAATCAAATTGTGTTTCCCATCCTGAATAAACTCACATCCTGGTATCTCTCTTCAGGAGGGCCTGGCCTCCTGGAAGCATTGGAGATCACAAAGATTAAAACTGGCAAGCTGCTGGGCAAATTTTATTGGCCACGTGAGGCAGCGCAGGTTAGGAAAGCCTGTGGCACGGGACTTTGGTTGACCTACTTCTCAAGGATCTCACAGTCAAGCAACTCTATGTCACCTGTAACGTGTTTATATTCAGCTAGTGTTTTCACATGTGCATGTTTAAGCTCCCAATATCTGGAGCCAGGAAACAGTGATGAAAGAGGCTGACCAGATGTCAGAATCAGGATGGAAGTCCTAAAGCCACCCCAGTGACCCCTGCCTCTAACCCAGCCTCCTGACCCCCTGTCTGAACCTTGCGTCAGATTTATGATCAGCATCTCCTGGTTATCTTTAGCTTTCCCCTGATTACCTTCTTATCCATCCGGCTGTCTCTAGCTCCTTCGAGCCATCTCTCTTGTCTGTGAGCCCTGTTTTCTGTTTACCAAGCTCTAATTATTAAAGCATCAAACCCAAATGCCAGCACAGGAGGAATTTGTCTTTGCTTACCATAAACAGAAGTGGCTGCATGCCTTTTTTTTATCCTAAAACAGCCAGTTCATCCTAGGATCTCCAAGCTGGCATGTGGCATTCTGAGTCCTGTCTGTAATTCAGAGTCCTGGTACAAACAGGCATGAGCAAGTGGGATGCTACAAAACATTTTCAATTCTGCAACAACGTCACTGGCCACCTCTACAATCACAAGCGGGCAAAAGTTCAGGGACAGCAGGTATGGAGCTCCCTTTGCCAATGCCTGATTGGCTAGGTGGATGCCTAGTGTTCCAGAGCTCTAGAATGTGGTGGGAAATCACTCTGGAGCAGCCTGGCTATGAAAGGAACTTTCACGTGAATCTGCAGTGTAGAGCTCTCTGTGCTGATGCTCTATGGCTTGGACAACGAATGTTTGTAGACTGAGCAGAAAATGCAAGGCTGCTTGTGAGGTTTCCCCACAGAGGTCAGCTAACCTACTCAAGGCATTTCTGTGGACGGGCATGTGTACAGGAAGCTCGGCCCTCTGCCAAGTCTAGGAGTTCTGACTGCTTTAGTATGAGACGGTTTTACTACCTAAAGGTTTGTACCCCTACCCACCAAAAGTACTGAAGCCCTAACTCCCACTGTACTTATTATATTTGGGGGAAAGAGGCCCTAATAAGTAACCAAGGGACTAGGAAAATAGCTTTAGCACACAAAGTCCTGAGTTTGATCTTCAGAACCCATGTTTTAAAAAAGAAGCCCAAAACTTGATGGTTAAGAGCACTTATAACCCCAGTGTTGGAGGAGGGAGAGCACAGACAAGTAGACTTGTGAGACTCCATGGTCCAGCAGCCTGACCTACTTATCAAGATCCAGACAAGTAGAGGCTGCCTCAAAAAGAAAAGAAAAATTGAATGACACCTGAGATATGGCCCCTGAAGTTGGCCCTCATGTGCCTGCACCTATACATGTTATTTGTGCATGCATATATGTACACACAGAGAAGGAGGTTAAATGAAACTGTAAGGACAGGACCATGGTCAGAATGACCAGTGCACTTACAAGAGGAGACATTTAACCTGATGCTATAGCTCACGGCAGGAGACTGCCCAGCAGGCATGAAAGCACTGGGTTGGATCCCAAGCAACAAGAAATAAGTGCATGAATAAATAAATAAATATAAACTTCAGAACTAAGTCCTCATCCCCTCCAAGTGTATCTACCTGGGAAAAGTCATGTGACTACATCGTGAGAACTAGCCATCTACGAGCTAGGAAGACAGCCCTCACCAGAAACCAAGTCCTACAGGGTCTTCGCCAACTCCAGAACAAGACGCACATGGATTTCTTGTTTGAGACACAAGGTCTGCATCCAAGCAGACGAATTCAAATGGCTGTAGCAAAGTGCACTAAAGGGTGTACAGCTTGCCACGGCAATAATTAACAGTCACAGTGACCACCCAGCTGACCACCCAACAACTGCTGCTGTGTATGTTATAGGTTGTCCTGTGACATCCACCCCTGTACACCCATGTGTATGTTTGTACAGATCCTACATATCACTTTTCATTGCTGACTTTCTGAAATTTTTATCTAATTGTGTTTTGTTGTTGTTGTTTGTTTTGTTTTAAGATATTAGCTCAAGATTATGTAACACACTTCTCCCAATAAGTTCAAAGGATTTCACTCAAAATCTCTCACTGGCGTTGGCTGGGGCCCAGGGATCCAGACAAATGACTGCCCCTCCTGACAACAGCTTTGCTTTTTCTTGGCTTTTGAGAGCGAGCAGCCCTTTGATTTAGGAAATCTTTTTAAAACTGACTTTGTTCTTTTTAAATCTCAACTGCTCCTGGCATCATTATCTCCGTCTGATAGAAGTTTCAATTCCCTTTTATCCCTCTGAGCATGGGTTCCAATCCCTCAAAGCAGTGTCTTGTAACTGGCCAAGAAAAGGTCACCCTTTCTAAGGAGAAGTCATATCACACAAAGTCAGCATGGGCCTTGGAGATCAGAAGGGGCAGCTGCTGGGGGTAGATTCATCTTCCCTAGCGAAATGTTTAAGTAGCTGGTGGCATGTGATTATATTTCCAGCATAATTGCTATATAATTACACATACCCACTCTCATCCAGCACATTCCCGACTATAATTAGCTGGCATTTATTTCAAATTCAGTTGCCTTTAAGATTTTGTCCTTTTTTTAAAATTTAGATTTTGTGATGATTAAGAAACACTGTTAGTTTAACAATGGTTTCTTTAGCCGGGCAGTGGTGGCACATGCCTTTAATCCCAGCACTTAGGAGGCAGAGGCAGGTAGATTTCTGAGTTCAAGGCCAGCCTGGTCTACAGAGTGAGTTCCAGGACAGCCAGGGCTACACAGAGAAACCCTGTCTCGAAAAACAAAACAAAACAAAAAAACCCCAAAAAACCAAACCAAACCAAAACAAAAAAACAAAAAACACAAAAACCCACAAAAAACAACAAAAAAACCCCCAATGGTTTCCTTATATACAATAACCTCCCATTATGGTCTCTTATACAGATGATCTGATCATATATATGCTTTTTAGAAAATGATACAAGGTGGAGGTTGGGGCTGGAGATGTAGCTCACTTAATAGAATGTTTGCCTCGTACGTACAGGCTCTTGGTTCAATTCATAGAACTACATAAAATTATAAAACTGGGTGGGTAAGGTAGGGCACACTTGTAATCCAAGATGTGGGAGACAAAGGCAAGAGGGCTAGAAGTTCAAGGTCGTCCTTGGCTATATAGCAAGTCTGAAGCTAACCTGGACCATAGGAGACTTTACCTTTAAAAAAAGATACAAGCCTGTCAGTGTATCTTCCCTGACTTTACACATCCCCTGACATAAGCTAGCTTCTCCAGAGAAGGTGTTAAGAGCATAATCAGATCTTACACACACACAGAGGAAAGCTAGCAGAGGAAAGCGTTTGAGGTTATCCCTGCTCCATCAACAGATGGCGAAAGGCAAATGTAAGAATCCTACCAACAGAAACCAAGACTACTTGGCATCATCAGAACCTAGTACTCCCACCACAGCAAGTCCTGGATACCCCAACACACCGGAAAAGGTCCTAGCAGAGGAAAGCTTTTGAGGTTATCCCTGCTTCATCCGTTCACTTTCCCGCCTAGAGTTGCAAAGCTAATGTGGGTCTAGAGTGGGTACCACATCGTGTGCTGTAGAGGAAGAACTGGGTCCTGTCAAGGTGAGAGGCAGGAATGCACAGAAACACAATTCTATGAAGACAACAAGGGTGAGGGCTTCAAAGAGCCACCAGGAGAAAGAACATATCACAGTGCCACAGGATAAAGAACACATAACAGTGCCACCAGGTTAAAGAACATGCCACAGTACCACCAGGAGAAAGAACACGCCACAGGAGAAAGAACACACCACAGTGCCACCCTCATAAAGAACACATCACAATGTCACCTGCATAAAGAACACACCACAATGTTTTATTTCTTTGTCTTTTGAGATACACCCTGGCTTTGGACACATCAGTGTTTTTACTCTGTATTTAGGAAAACTTAAATAATATTTTTTTAGACAATTCCTATATGACAGATAAGATAAATAGCTAAATACAATTACTAAAAAGTGTGTTGGGAACATAGGATGTCACAATATACCAAATGAAAAACTCATCACCAGCCGGGCAGTCTGGTCTACAGAGTGAGTTCCAGGATTGCCAAGGCTACACAAAGAAACCCTGTCTCAAAAAAACAAAAAAACAAAAAAACAAAACAACAAAAACAAAAAAAACCAAACTCATCAACAGTTCTTTTCTTCCTGTGTTATAGCTGGCAGGGAAAAAAGAAAGAAAAGAAAAGAAAAGAAAGAAAGAAAGAAAGAAAGAAAGAAAGAAAGAAAGGAAGGAAGGAAGGAAGAAAACAAGCAAGAAAAACAAAACAAAAAACCACCAAAACCTGTTTTTCAAAACAAACTTTTCAAAAAAATAAAATAAAATAAAAGTCCTTTGGTTTTCCTTGTTTTAAAGAGCTGGTTGAAACCAGGTTAGCACACTCGATAGAGAGACACCAGACAGAACAAGGCGAGCAGCTGTCCTTTTCTGTTCCTAATGCCACAGTGTGAGACCAACAGGAGGAACTCAGCCCATAGTCAATGAGGAGAGACCTTAATGGTGGGGACCCTCGTTCATGTGTGAGCAGAAAGATGGTTCTTAACAGCCCAGGACTCTTGCCCTGTAAGAGTAATGGATGAAAGACTCCAACTTGGAAAAGACAAAGTTTGGCAGGGAAGCAATGGCTGTCCTCAAAGGCTGGAAGATGATAAAGCAAAAAACCTTGAAGTTTGGTTCAAAGGATTAAAGGAGTAGCATTTTAGAACAGTGGGTGATGGGGTTAATACGTGCTGCCACCAGCCGGCCTTGTCTGAGCATGAAGCAGGCAAGCAGGCTGCTGCTGGACGCTTGTTGGGAATCAAACCCAGGTTTCCTGGAAGAGCAGCAAGTGCTCTCCTCAGCTTCTGAGCCAAGTCTCCAGCACCACTGAGATATATATACCATACATACATAAATATATATGTATTTATGTGTATATGTGTGTGTATATGTGTATACATGTATATATGTTTTATATGTGTGTGTGTATATGTGTGTGTGTGTGTGTGTGTGTGTGTGTGTGTATTTATTTTAAAAGAGATTTATTTAGTTCCTAGTTTGGAGAGCTGTAAGCATAAGATCAGGTGGCTCCATATGCTTGGCTTCTGGAGGACACATGCTGGGCCACATCCCATCATGGCTAATGTCATCCTGGCTGTGCACAAGAGGGAGAGATTACAAGGAAAGAGAAGCAAGGGCCAGTCTTTCATGTCTGTAACCAGCCAAGCTCCACAGGGTCTCAAGAAAACGAACTTAATTGTTTTCAAGGGCACATGGCTAATATCCATCTCCCATAAGACTCCATCTCTCAAAGGTCCCAGCACCACCAATCCCAACCAACTGAGAACCAAGTCTTCAAATAAACTCATGGAAGATATACCATGAGTTTACTCAGTTTAAAGAGCTGGTTGAAACCAGGTTAGCACAGTTGATAGAGAGACACCAGACAGAGCAAAGCGAGCAGCTGTCCTTTTCTGTTCCAGACCAGGGAATGAGCTATTAACCTGCAGGATCTGTTGTTAATCCCTGTCGGGAATGGGTTGGACTGAAGGGTGCCCAGTTGCTGTCTAGAGAGCAGAGGGTTTTTTTTTGTTTTTGTTTTTTTTTGTTTTTTTTTGTTTTTTGTTTTGGTATGAAACAGATCCATACTTGGTATCAGAAGTGGTAAGAATACCAAAAACACGTTCCATATTTCAGGAAGAATAATTTGATGCAACAGTATAACGAAATAATGCAAATCTTTGTAGGTTTAGGTACCAAGCATCGTGGGACTGTGTGCCTTTGTGTAGTCTCCCCTAAGTGTCTGGCTAAGGGCAGCTTCATTTAAATAAAGCTGTGTCCTAAGCCAGTGAGCTTAAACAGACAGAAACAAAACAAAAAGCCTGAAGAGCCTTTATGGCTGTTTTTGACAAAGGCTTGGCTATTTCTGTAGGCTCTTTGGAGATTTCTGTGTTGGTTTTGTTGGGTGTGGATAGAGACAGCCTTGCTGTGGCCATCCTGTTGCCCAATTGGAATGCAAACAGCACATGGGCCAGGAACCACCACTCAAGGCCTCGCAGGAACAGCTGGCTGATGCTTACTGAGGCTCAAGGATGGGTCCTCTGGGGATGCTGATGGGCAAGGCATCAAATTCCAGGCTAGTGGCTTGAGAGGAGGGCAAGAGAAAGCAGCAGAAGCCAAAGGCTCAGCCAACACCTCCCCTCACACACTTTTAGCTGCTGGTATTTGTGAAGTGTGCCGTACAGAGACGCAATGGAGTTTTATTGACTTTTACTCTACAATTGACCTTGATACGTTGCTACGGAAACCACTGCATTTCAATCAGTTTAAGCAAGAGACTTGCATGCCCGGTAAAGAGACAGTGTGCTATTAAATAAATACACAGGCTCTCTAGAGTCAGTGAAGCAGGCTCAGGTTTTCTAGTTCCTAGTTCTACCGCCCCAAGCAAGTAGGTTTCTTAGCTTCTCAGTGTTATCATCTGTAAGACAGGGCTAGGAATACTTGCTGACCTAGACTTCAGTACTAGATGAACACTGAGCTTCTATTATTTACACAGAAACCAAAAACCCGGTCCCACCGAAGCTAGCTTCTCCTTGAGTCATATCTAAGACACACAAGGAAACAAGAGTCAGTAGGGTGGAAGCCAGAATCTGGGTCACATCAGATCTATTGCTCTGATGATCAGTAAAGGCTGGCGTCTAGACTGGGTACCAGCGGACGTGCTCTGATGATCAGTAAAGGCTGGCGTCTAGACTGGACACCGGCGGAAGTGCTCTGATGATCGGTAAAGGCTGGCGTCTAGACTG
>JADRCD010201460.1:0-24187 GCA_019843815.1 Montemys delectorum
CTCAAAGAAAGAGAATGTAAAAATAATTTGAACAGCAAGGCTACTCAGACATAACATTGGGCAAATGCTCACCCCACTCCATTTACCTGCTTTCACATTGTGTTTACACAGACACACACACACTCAGGCACACAGTCACGGCAGCGCCTATCATGTACCACACACACAGTTTTGTCAGCTTCTCCAATATTAATTGCTATGTTCAGGCAGTTTTCAAACTTAGCAGCAAAAATTCATTTTTATGTGAAACTAGATATAATACGCTGTCTCAGTAGGAGACCTCGTTTCCTTTTTTTTTTTTTTAAAGGGGCCGGGGGAGGAGGGAATACCCGTCGGTCACTTTAGTCATTTCAAGGGACTGGTTGCCATGCCAGAGTTTTGAATCATGGAAGCCGTTTCATTTTGAAGTCACTTGCAAAGGTCGCCATGCAGTTTAGAACTGAGGGGTTGGTTTGTACAGCTACCGTCTCAGCTGTATGTCACAGGGTTACAGGGTGACAACATTCTTGGTGAGTTGATGCTTGCATTAACAAAGTGTGCATTCCACTCACTGATGGGCTGGGAGTGGGTGGTTAGGCTAAGAAGTGTTTTCTGACTAAACATAATTCTTCTACTTAAGGCTCAGTTTACCATCCATCCAGAATGGTGGCGCCCCCTCCCCTTGCCTCTCCACCCCATCAAAGCTTTAGCTTTGTTCTTCGTACCCATCATCTTAGACACACACTATATCCTTGTTTGCTATTGCGGGGCTCCTCTGGCTGCGTTGCGCGCTCCATGACAACAGGAGCTTCTGACACTCTGTGCACGGCGCTTCCTCAGTACCTAGCAGATAGTAGGCACTCAGTCAATATTTATTGAAAGAATAAACTAAATCCAGGTGCTGAACAATCTGAAGAGCACCAGTCTGAGAATTTGAAGGCCACACTCGATTGCTTAGCCTTTTGAACTGATTTTCTCCAAGGGACTTTGTACGGAAGCCAGCTCTAGGCCAGACTGCAGAGGGCACCTGACTAGCCTGCACCCACACAATGAGAAGGAGGGAGAGAAGCCGGGCGGTGGTGGTGCACGCCTTTAATCCCAGCACTTGGGAGGCAGAGGCAGGTGGATTTCTGAGTTCAAGACCAGCCTGTTCTACAGAGTGAGTTCCAGGACAGCCAGGATTACACAGAGAAACCCTGTCTCGGAAAAACCAAAAAAAAAAAAAAAAAAAAAAAAAGTAGTGTTGGTCCAGAGTTGGTTATGAATTTTAAAATGTTTTTTCCTTTTGTTAAATACAGATATTTTGAGATGTGGACTCATGTTTAGGAGGGTGACGGCACACCATCCATCCACGCAGTGATCTCCACCAGCCTCTGCCTCAGGCTCCAATGGGTGCTTCGGAAGCCTGGCGCACTGCCTCCTAGTGCCCACAGGGAAGCAGGGCGTGTCTATGGAGAACTACAACTGCTGGATATGCCTTACAGTTTGGCTGCAGAAAATCAAAACAAGACAAATAGGATAGGTATAAAATTAGCATATTGCCCTAGGAAAACCATTTTCAATTTACCAAAGTGCAACTTCCTAAGCATCCAGCCACGGAATCATTTTAAACTCAGAATGAACACTCTGTGGAGTGTAACATTTGACTGACGGGCGGAAATCGGGGGAATTCATTTATCCCTGGAGAGAGCAGAGAGAAGCTCCACTTGGCAACAAAGACACTGTTTACACCATGAGGTCTACTCTTCTCGTGCCAGGCTGCTCCATACTCCCGAGGAAAAATAAGGGCACTTCAGATTCATTTAAGAAAGGAATGTATGGGGGTTGGGAGGAGGCTGGGAGATGGCTCAACAGTTAAGAGCACTGACTGCTTGCTCTTCCAGAGGTCCTGAGTTCAATTCCCAGCAACCACATGGTGGCTTACAACCATCTGTAATGGGGTCTGACGCCCTCTTCTGGTGTGTCTGAAGACAGAGATGTACTCACATTAAAAAAATCTTAAAAGAAAAGAGAGAAAGGAATGTACCATGTAACTGAAATACAGGTAGCCAATTATTAAATACTGATTACTTGTGCTTATTTTTTATTATTTATCTGGTTTCTGACATGCAGCCTTTGCTCAAGTCTGTCTGTCTGTCTGTCTGTCTGTCTCTCCTCCCTCTCTCCTCTCTCATCTCTCTCATTCATTTTTGCCTCCTTTCCTGGCTTCTCCTCTCTCACTAGCTCTGCCAGTGGCCCCAGGCCTCTGCCCACTTTTTCTTCATGTTTGGTATAATTCTAGGCAATTGGACTGAAGTCCACAGCTTCAGCTAGCACTTAAACATCAATAACTTCCAAGAATATAACTAAGATAACTACAGCATTCACCTTTGTGAAGGGTCCACACCCATCGTTCCTGGTACCTACTCATCTCTGCATGTGGATGTTCGGAAAATATCTTTAACCCATTATGTCTAATGTGGAATGTAAGCCTTGGCTCCAAACCTTACCGTTCTCAAAGCAAAAGTTATCAAAGCCAGTGTGGTGTGGTATGTCTCCACACTTACTCCCAGCCAGAGCCTGGGAACCAGAGCACTGCCAGTATGTTCTTTCTTTTCTTTTCTCTTGTTCTTCTGCTTTCTCTCCCTTCTCTCCTCCTCTCTCCTTTCCTTTTTTCACAGGGCCTAGCACAGCCCAGGTTGGCTTCACCCCCAACCCCATCCTCTTGTTTTTGTCCTCTAAGGTGCTGGGACTGAACACCTGGTAAGGAGCTGTCTGTCTTTCAAAACCTTACTGCCATAGCCCCTACCTTCAAGTGTGTTCTGAACTGTTTGATGGGGACCTTAGGGACAAAAGGAGACCAGGGCTAGAAGCAAAGTTTCCTTCTCTTCCTCCCCCTCCCCCTCCCCTCCTCCCTTTCTTCCTTTTTGGGTACTGGCTCTTAAAGCCAGCTTTGTGAATGGCATGTGTTCTAGCACTGAGCTACATCTCAGCCTTATCTTTCATTTCTTTTACTGGAATGCTGTTGAGACAGTTTGACCAAGGAGCCTTTCCAATAAAATGGGGTTTAGAAACCCCTGAGATGTGTTCTGACTTCTTGAGATGGCAAAGCCCCATGTGACTCCCCCCCCCCCATCTCTACCACTGTCCCTAGGTCTCCCAGACTCACTCGGACCTCTAGTCAAACTGAAGTAGTCACAGCTGCTGTGCTCCTCTATGGATCTCCTTGTCTGTAAACTTGCAAACATTCCTCAGGCGGCAGAGCATCTCCTGCCTCCACTGTTACTGCCTAGTGATCTCATTCCTCAACACCCAGGCCAGATGCCCCACTCTTTTGAGGCCTTTTCTGACTTTCTACATTCTGTGCCTCCCAGGCAGTCATTCTACCCCCTGCCTCCTCAGGGTACCACGCCTTTGCTCTTGTGTCTCACATCATCTGCAGTTGCTTGCTTCCTTGGGGTATGGTTGTGTTGTTTCCTCTTGTCTTCTGGGCCTACCTCTGTACTGAGCATCCAAGTGGCATGCAGAAACTGAACATCCACTCTACACCTTCTTTGGTTGCACTACCTCCTAGCTGGATGGGTCTGCGGTGGACCCCAGAAGAACTTTGCTTTTCTCAGACTCTCTTTGTTACTGCAACCTGGCCCCTTCGCATTATTTGAGTGACCACACCACTGCTCATAAACATTCAATGGCTTTCTATTCCTTCCCTCATAAGGCCCTGTCTCTTTATCACAGTACAGTCAGCTTCACAAAATGGTTCCCCAAAGTAATTTTTAGTTTCATTTTCTGCCTCTGCCCAAGCTCCAAAGTGGACAGACACAGTTAAGCCAGAGCATTGCAGGCAAACACTACGCTTGTCCACTGTTCACAGGTGAGCAAGCACATTCACTCCGCTAGAGTTGTGGCTTCTCCCCGATTCCTCCAAGGTACAGCACCTCTCTGATGCCCCTGAGATGGCTTAAGCAAACTTCCCACGGTCTCCAGTCCCCCTCTGCTTCCTCCTGGCTTCTCCCCTGGTCTGGCCTTGCTGAGTTATACTTGCCAGTCGCTACTGTGTGACTCTACTGTGCTGTCCCTCAATCTATATTCTATATTCACACCTCTACACTCTGGAGCACAGAGCCAGGCCGACCACAGTTACTTAGCAAGTATTTCAGAAAACAAAACCATCAGACCTGTCTAACCTGTGGCCTAGTTGTGGCAGCTGGTAGCCCAGAACAGCTCTGAATGTAGGCCAACAGAAAATCCATAAACTTACTGAAAATATTCTGAGAATTTTTTGAGTTAGAGAAATCAACTGTGCAGCTCATGAGCATGAATTCTGTAGATGACAAACGACTTCAGGTTGCAATGTCAAGAGACCAACTAGGCACTTGGGAATAGAATAATTGAAAAGGCCAGCAACATTATGGAGTACTTCCTGTGCACCAGTGTTTCATTCTACAGTCTGGGCAGGCCTTGAATCTGCCATATAGCCCAGGCTGCCTGGATATACCTGCATCTTAGAACATCTCACATTCCACTGAAGACAGAAAATCAAAAGCTTCATACAGTTGGTAAGGACAGCACCAGGCTATATCTTGCACTTAACAGTGTGGGTGTATCACATCACTACAAACAGATCTTCAATTCTGGGGAACCCCAGAGTCTGTACCTCATAGCTTGGTATGCCATGAACAGCACAGGGACTGCACATGCTAAATCAAGGCCTTAGGAAAGAATTTCTGGGGCTGGGCCCATGTTCTGAGGGCCTTAGAGCCACCTAGGAGCTCTCTATTGTTCAAGTCCATTTCTACCACGAGGTGAGCAAGGGATGGCTGAATAGCTCCTCGCCAAGAGCTGCTGAGGATTTGCTAGGCCTCTGGCCTGGCCAGCACAAAGACATTCCCTACTGGATTTTGTAGCACAGCTTTAGTCACCGCATGGAGACCACTCCTCACACATGTCAAAATTTCCCTGAGATAGGCAAAAAAGATGTTTGTATAGATGTAAACACAGATGTTAGATTTTTAAAAAGGTTTATTTATTTTATGTATATGAGTACATTGTCTTCATGCACACCAGAAGAAGGCATCAGGTCCCATTACAGATGGTTGTGAGTCGATATGGAATTGCTGAGGGTTGAACTCAGATCCTCCAGAAGAGCAGCTAGTGCTCTTAACTGCTGAGCCATCTCTCCAGTCCAAGGTGTTAGATTTTTAAAAAGATAAGGAAGTCAGTCATTAAGAAGAAATTGCTATTCTAAAATAGGGGCAGATGGTTTCCAACTACAGGATTCGCTGGACATAGGCAGGGCTCCTATGGTCCTGTGACGCCTGGTTTTGAAGAAGGCTATATGCATTCTGTAGTGAACTTAAATGATTAGATGATGGTGGCGATGATGATGATGATGATGATGATGATGATGATGATGATGATGTTTATACGTACATATGAGTGCATATATTAGAGTCAGAGAACAACTTTTTATCTGTTTGTTTTTTTGAGATATGGTTTCTTTGTGTAGTCCTAGCTGTACTGGAACTTACTCTGTAGACCTGCTGGCCTTGAACTCACAGAGATATGCCTGCCTCTGCCTCCTGAATTCTGGGATTAAAGCCATGCACAACCTCTGCATCCAGGCTTTGTTTGTCTGTTTCTGTTTGTTTTCGAGGATATCATTCTGGTTCTCTCCCTCATCGTGGTTGCAGGGGATTGAGCTCAGGGTCAGCAGGCTTATATGACAAGCACTTTCAGCTGTTGAACTATCTCACTGGCCACAGTGGTATTTCTGAGCTGGGGACAACTGGCAGCCAGTTGGACAGTGACAAGCAGCTGGCGTGCTAACTGTATCGCTTCCTTGTGGTGCCCCCACTGCCTGGCTGTCCTGGTGGCCCTCTGGGACACACAGCCCCTTTAGATGATACTGTAGCAGGTGTCATTTGTTGTTTGTCAGTGCTGCAACGTGCAGGCTGCTCTGGCCAGATTTCAAATCGCTTTTGGATCTTCTGATATAGGACTCGATTGTTGTCCCAGACTGTAGGGAACATGGCCTTCAGCAGATGCGCCATGAGTCATCAGCAAGGAGAAAGCACTGTCCAGCAGGGGAAGACAGTAGGGACTGCTGATTCTGGGATGAGGAAAATTTACTGACAGCACTCTTGGTTTTTTAATATCTCTCTTTTCTAGAGAGTTCCTCATAGCACGCGGACAGACAGAAGCCAATTGCATATGTAGTTTTTGGGTTTTTTTTCCCCCACCAGAGTTGAAGAAGAAGTGGAGTTTTTATTCCCTGATGGAATCTCAGGCCTGGCATGGTGACTATGAAGCTCTGGGACTATCTGGCTGAGGACCCAGAGTCAGCCTTAGGATTGGACACTGCTGTGGGGACAAGCCTCCCCAGCCCCTCTATTTCTCCTCATTTATGACTGCTCCATCCTAAGAACAGAAAAGCATGGAGTGCTTCTTCTTTTTCGGTTACATTTGGTTTTGGATCCTCTGATCCCCAAATGGTATTCTGCTCAGGTTCCAAACCAAGTAAAGACACAGCTCAAAAGTCCAAAGCTTGCTTCTTCCTGCAGCCTGATGCCTGAACCTCCTTCCATGTTGCAATTATTTAACTCTCACAGTTGTAGCCCTGGCTCTCTTCCTACCTAGGAGGACTGTGTGCAGTAAAAAGTATCATATGCACCCAGTAAGGCAGTGCCCCAGGACCAGTCAGGATCTGCTGTACAGCGGAAAGCAGCCAAGTGCAGATGGCATGCACAGAGATCCCTGGTCTGGGCAAGGAAATAGCCTTCCCTTCCTGACAGCTTTTCTCAAAGTCCTTGCTTGGCAAGTGCTTCCTGGACCTTGCTCCTAGCACAGTCAAAAAGTTTCTAAACCTTCCGATCGCTCGCACCACAGTGGATTGGCTTCTCTCATTTTACGGAGAAGAGGCTGAGGAGAGGAGAGAGAGACTGAGGTTTCCAGAGGATGAACCCCACCAGACAGAGGCCAGAAGTAACCCTATGCTTTCCATTTCCAGAGTCTAACTGTGCCTACCCTGGTAAATAGGACTTAGGGACCCAGAGCTGACAGACCCTCTAGGAGTGTGGGCAAACTCTCCGTTTCCCTCGTTGGGGACAAATGGGCTATGACAGAGGCCTCAGAGCCTGTTAGTGCTGAAATGGACCTGACACTCAGCTTCTCATCAGCCAGGCTGCCATTTCCTCTTAGAACCACTGTCTCCTATGTTAACCTCAATAGCTGCTAGAGTGATAGAAAAGGCCAGCTGTTATTCTGGAGACTTACTGTCTTGGTATGTAGTCTAGACAGGCCTTGAACTTGCCATACAGTCGAGGCTGCCCTCGAATTCATAATCCTGTTCCGTTGGCCTTCTGAATGCTGGGCATACAGGCATGTATCACCACACTCCAGCCATTCCAATGTCTCTTCCAGGAGCTCACTCTGGGAACTCTTGCTCTAGGGCTCTTGCTCAGATCCTGAGAGCTTGCAGTATCCTATGTTGAACCACCAATGGCTCAGAATCCACCAGTGCACCTCCATCTTATGTCTCTGGTAGACACTTATACTATTTTCATATGCCAGGCCACACAACCATGGAGGAATTGTCTAGGTTCAAAATAAACCTACACTTAGCTTTAATTGTAATGTAGACATTGCATGTGATCCCAGTCTTGAAGTATGACTCAGTGGGGAAGTCGGTTGGAAGTATGAGAGCCAGCCTTGAGAGATAGGTTTCCCACAGCTATGTGGGAAGCCAAGGGCCCACCAGCACTGGGATTCTTTATTGCCTAGTCCAATGTGGCCCTTCTAGGATCCAATGAATAATGGAGGTCCAGGGTATAAGTCCCCTGCCTCTATAGATCTGAGATTCTGAGTGACAGTTTCAAAAAGTCCATATGCTATTCACTACTTCAGACCTCCTCTCTGATAGTGGGCCCTCTGAACTTTAAACCAGAATACTCAGTGGCCTTGGGAGTCAGCAATCCTGAGGAGGAGCCTACTTAAGTAAGGAAGTCCCTCCCCCTCCCCCCCACACTTCTAATGCTGCAGGCTGGATTTGGCCTTAGCCTTCGGCCTGAAGCCTGTGGAAGTGTCACCTGCTCCAGGGCTTGGCCTTGGCCTTTTCTGTCATAAGGTTAAGAACTGGCTGTCAGTCAGGGGGGTTGCTGTCCAGGCTCAGAGGGGGCTGTGTGGAGCCATACTTCAGATGTTCAGGGTTTAACAGCTGTGAGAGAGCCTGGGTAGATTCTAGTCCAATCTGCATTTAGGTCTATTCATAGCTTGGGCAGTTTTCTATTGTAAGTCATGCAAATCTGCTGCAAAATGGAGTATTGGCCACAAATAGGCTTTGAAGGGGTGCTGGTGCTGTGTGAGATCCTGGAGTCCTTGAAAGCATTGTTTATGGATGAGACAATTTCATAGAGGCTTTGCGTCCAAGCATCTTCAGTGCCCTCCCTGAGAAGCTTGGTCTTGCAAATGCTTGCGAGCATCCTCCAAGGCTAACAGGGGAGATGAAGAGGCCCAGAAGAGGCTCAGCATCCCTTCTGCTGCCCTCAACTTGGGCGGCCTCTTCCATGTGGCAGCAGCCAGCAGCAGCTTGGCACATGTCCCTTCCTTGCCTCAGGACCTACTTCCCACTTCAGAAGCAGAATGGAGAAGGCCGATTTAATTGAATTGATTGCCACTTACAAAGCGTTACTCCTCTGAGAGGCCTATTTAAAGTTTCTGAACTAGAGAGAGATAAGGAAATAAAAAGCAATAGTGTAAAAGCAATGGATGATTATCAAATTGCTCTGGGAGCCTTCGGTGTGAGAAAGATATAAAAGAAAGATTGAAAGGTATTAGTCTATAAGTCTCACTGAGGTCGCAAGGCTAGAGTCTTTCACAAAAGACTTCAGAAACAAAACTTTAGAAAATACACAGACATGGACACACACACACACACACACACACACACACACAGAGCAGTCATATCAGATAACTGTGACTTCTTATCTTCCATTACACTAAGACTGTTAGCCTATTTTAAATTCCTGTGGCACAGCAAAGGGTCTTACGCACTTGTAAGGTTTTTTTTTTTTTTTCTCTTTTTTCTTTCTTTTTTTTTTTTATGCGTGAGCTTTAAACTCGTTTTCTTACTTTAAATAGATGTATATTAACTCTCCGTTTAGTCTACAGGACCTCCTAGCCTAGTATAACAGCTCAACAAAATAAGAGTGGATACAAACTCTGTAATTTACTCACAGGCATAAATGGATATATAAATGTAAAAATGTGCACAATATTTTATGCCATGCTTGGCTTCATTGTGACCTAATATTTATAATATGTAAATAATGGCTTCCTTTTAAAGCAAAGAACTTTTAATATTCAGATTCATCTGGAAGTCCTTTTTTCTTTGATATAAACAGAAATAAAAAGGAAAAAAGTAAGCTTCTACGATAAACAAACACCCAACAACAAAGGTTACCACTGAAGGGATTTAAAATGACAGAAGCCACCATAAAAATTTCAATATCATAATTCAACTTTAATATGAAGATATTGTTATCAAAGGGAAAGACTCCAGAAATTCTTTGATAAAAATCATCTCACACTATCTTTGAAGCCGTTTCATTTATTTTACTACCCTTGGTGTTCCTTATCAGAAGGCCAAGGGTAAGAAGTTTCCTAGTTATGATTAGGAAAGAACCTGATAGATCAGAAGACCCAATTGAAGTTGGACATAATAAATATTAAAGTATTACATGACATTAATCCCGCCATTCCATTACTCTCCCCATCTTTGTGTGCGGACTAATTATTCTGTAGCCAGTGTTCAGGAAAAAAAATAGAAACATACTTACTGTGGGCTGGAGTAATCTCTTTATTGCATCAACAAGGCTGGCTCTGTACTGGTCCAGAAACAGGCTGACATTGAGAAGAGAACAGAATCCAGATTAAACTGGGCGTCCAAGCCTAATGATACCGACGTTGATAAGTACAAGGCTAATTACACGTTTACACAACACCAGAGAAAGACCCTTCCTGTCCACTCAAAGTCTTGCTGGGGGGACATTTAAAACAGGAGATACTGTGATCAGAGTTATGCAATGGTTGTCAAGCTGTCAAAGTCAGAGTCCACACCTGATTGTGCAGTGTTAATGTCACAGGGACATTTTCCAACATTCTTTTTGTTAAATGAGTGCCACCTGGGGGAGATGGAACACCTGGTACTTCCTTTTGTTAGAGCCCAGTGTCCAGTAGACCAGAGGTGCCCATCAGGACCACTGTGAGGCTGCCCTCTGAGAGCAAACCACCAGCCCCAGGTACCAAACCACTGGGACAATACTGGGGGTGAAGGAGGGTGGATCTTAGTGATTTCCAACAGCTTGAAGATAAGACCCAAAGCAAGGCCAGGAGCCAACAGCCTCCAAAGCACAGCTTGGGCCATGTGAGTGAGGGCCGTGGTAATCCAAGGCCTTCCCTTCACCTCTCTGCTGGGATTTCTCCTCCTCCTCCATAGGTCTTTGCTTCTGTTTTTTTGTTGTCTGTATGATTGAGTTACTCTGACCTTATTTTCACCACATCTTCTCGAACAGGTTTGGAACACAGTTTCTTCATCTAAATAGATGTACCCAAGACTCAAGTATGGGTCACCCAGTAGTTGGTAGCAAGTTAACTTCCACAGTTCTGTGGCTGAACGTGTCCCCTCTATAGTCTTGGGCTGCAGACTTGACCTCTGAGGTGATTGATTGGTGCTATTTTGTTCTGTCATAGAAGATACAGGGTCCCCTCCTGCTAGAAGACCCAATATTCAAGGCACTAGCTTAGAAGAAAAGATGAAGTGCTTATCTGATCCCATGGTTCTCAACTTGTCAAAACCCCTTGTGGGGGTCAAATGATCATTTCACAGGGGTTGCCTAACACCGTTGGGAAGCATAGGTATTTACAGTATAAAAAATAGTGGTAAAACTACAGTTATAAAGAAGCAATGAAAAGAATTTTATGGTTGGAGATCACTACAACATGAAGGACTGTATTAAAGGTTGGAAGAATTAGAAAGGTTGAGGACCACTGTCCTAGTCTCTGAGATTGTGAGCTATATTGTTGTTCTTTATAAATTGTTCAGTCTGTGTATTCCTTTGTAACATCATAGGCTTCAGTGAGCTATCTGAGCATTTGTGAAAGCCAAACAAAGGTTTCCCATGGGGTTTCGGTATGGAGGAGCGGAAGCATCTAGAGCTAGAGGAACACAGAGCTAAGTTCTCTGCCAGACATCCTGTGGTCCTCACAGCATCTTGATGAGGGCTCTGGGCACAGCTAGAGTACTCTGCCAAGACGAAGCAGTGTTTCTGGACTGTGTCAACTCGACCAACTGGTAGCGGCCACTTCTTTCTGAGTTCCATATTAAGATCCATCATTTGGTGAGGATGAACGCTCACGCTCAGAATCTGTGCTCAGTCTCTGAAGCATGAATACTGGCTCTTGGCACTGAGGGCTGCTCTCCTCCCTCAGACAGCAGGAAGTGGGAGTGTGTGGTTCAGGTTTAATAAAGTTCTGGCTCTGACCTTTCTGTGTGACCATGGGTAAGATGATGCAATGTAAGCCCTCAGTTTTCTTGTCAGTAAAGGCCCACCTATGTGGCTGTGGTGGACATCAAGTTAATATATGTTAATTCATAATTGTTGTAGATTTATGGCATATGAGGGATAATATTCTGCACTGGGACTAAGCCTAAAATAGACCAAGCTCAACTCCTAACAAACGTTCATTCATTCAGAGTTCATTTATGCCTCATGGCTCAGAGCATATCTAGATGGCACTATCTCCACGGCCTGAGGCAACTTATCAGGGTCCTTGAAGTGGAGCGAGCTTACATCCAGTGTCTTCCTCAATGACCCCACACAGCTTGCTCAGAGGCCTCGACCAGGGTTACTGGTCGGCATCAGCATTTAGGTAAGGATGTTTGCCTACACGGGTGCTCTTCCAATTTGATGAGTCTCCTCTTGGGAAAGGGGAGCAAGAGTTGGGCATGGTGGTACATCAAAGGACTATCATGAATTTGAGACAAGTCTGGGTTACCCCGTCTGAAGGAAGGAGGAAGAGAAGGAAGAGAAAGAGGAGGAAGAGAGGGCCTCACACATGCTAACGAGGCCCTTTCCCACCAAGCTGCATCTTATCTCCTGCCCTGGAAAGGCGCTTTGAGCAATGGAAACATTGGCCAATGGCTCTTATTCTGATGAGCTACTGACTGCAGACATTTCATTTCCACCTAGCAACCAAGATAACCTGGGGAAGCATTATCTTTCACAAAGCTGCATCCTTATATCTTCAGACAAAGAATATGTCTAATTTAAACACTACAAAAATGTTCTACTAAGTCATGTTAAGCAGTGATTCATAATCATTAAAGATTGATAAGAAGCACATCAGATTGGAAGACACTCCACCTCCTACTTTAGAGAGGTTAGATAATCTCTGCAGTTTGATGCTGTTGGCATATTGATTACGTTGGTTCTGTAGGCCTACAAGAGACCTACGGAAAATCTCTGGCTGGCTGGATACACAGCAGCCCAGCAAAGGGCTGTTCTTGGTTTATTTCTGCACTCCCTAAGAGCTGCTGAGACCATTGGAAAAGGATGAACAGTACGCACTGCCACCAGCTGAGCCGCCAGCGTGCCCTTACAAAGCACTCTCCCCACTGTGCGCTCGAAACAGTGACAAAGAGGTTAACATCACATCGAACTGAAAAGTGCAGCTTTAACACGCTGAACGCACGCATTCCGAACACAGTCATTTCAAAGGTAATGGCATCTACCCCATCGTTCCAAATCAAATTTCCCAAAAGTAATTCTTGTAGTCCTCTGAAAGATCTTTATTTCAAGCAAGCTCACTTTTCTACTTAGCTTCGATGCAGAATTCATAACGCTTTGTGGGGTACGTCATATGAGCAATTTCAATGTGCTTTAGTGGGAGTGATATGTAATCTCCTGAAAATTCACCCCTTAAATAAGTCCTAATGGCTCAGAGAACAGCAGTAGCTTAAGTGGATCTATTTAAAAAGGCTGAGTGGGTCAGTGATGGGGATGGAGATACTGTCCAACTTGCCCTTTAGTTACGGATCAAAATACCCTGACAATCCAGTTTGGCCATTAAAACACACACACACACACACACACACACACACACACACACACCTCTAGGCCATTGCCTGTGGCAGCAACAATTGCTTTGTTCCATTGATCTGAATCAGATATTCTGACAAAGGAGGGGTGAATCTTTCTCATCATCTTAAGAATCCCAGCTGTACACAGAGCTCAGAACACTACAGTCCTTCTTCTAGAGAAATCCATTCATACAGAACATCAGGACACAATTCTTTTTGTCAATCTGCACAGAAAAGGAGACTCCTATGCAGTCTTCATGGTGAGACTCCCTGCTTTAGATTTCACTTTGATGGAGACAGCCTCTCTTGGCATTCAGGGACCTGATTTGGAGGAGTGCCGAGGGGGTTCTAACCTCACTTGGCTCTGCCCCTTGGATTTCCACAGAGGCTGACACTTCCCAGGTGAGGTGTAAGGGTTGAATACATTGCAGCTAAGCCCTTTGCATGGGCAGGGATGCTGAGCTGCGCGCAGGCTGCCCCATCACCACAGTAGCTAGAAGACCAGGAACTTTTAGAGCCCAAGGTATTTTCATTTTGAGGGAGAGGGAAAAAACTTTTTCATAAAAACTTAAAAGCCAAAAATTTCTTCATCATTTAGAACTGGGGGAAAGAAAGCAGCTTATAGTATGTGACCAGTGTAAACACACCTATGCAACAAGCAAGGTGGCTGCAAAGGGAGGGAGGGGAACAGGCCCCTACCAGCTCCCACTCCTTTCCCAAGCCTGCAGTTGCAGACACATAGACACATAGACACAGACAGCCCTGTGCATCCAATCAGGCAGCGGGTGGCATTTCATTTGTGCTTTCTAAGCCTGTGACAATTCAAATTCACAAAGCGACTTCCATATTTGAAGACCTACAACAAACTAGAGAGTCATCAAATGGGTAAAGATAAATGGACATAGTCATCGTGTTGAAAGAAAAAAAAAAAAACCTTAGGTCCAGACTCTTAGAAGCAGAGTCTGGAAAGGCGGGCTAAGAATTAGCAAGCGCTTGCTCTTCCTGAAACAGCAAGGACGGGCTGGACTGCATTCCTGCAGAACGGAATGCTTTTATTAAACTTAACAGTGAATAAGTCAATGGAGGAACTTAATAAGCAGGGCTTCCGCTACCCCTGTGGTTGACTATTCTAATATTTTGATGTTTGTCAATAGCTCCCCCTTTTGCAGGTGTGGCTGTACCTCCATGTTTCGCTCTACTTATTTCAAAGTTGACATTTTACAAGTTATTTAGGAACTGTTGAACCGTGAAACTATTTTTCATTGTCAAAAATGCTGAATGGTGAAATAATGACTAGCTTTCACAGTTTGCCTCTTTATTTTATAATCTAGCTGAGTGACTAAATTTGGATAGGGAGTAAGGGAGTATCTCCTCTGGGGAATACGTTATCCCCCCACTGCCCACACGTTTATGAACATTTGAATGTAAATATAGGAATATAGGAATGATTTAAGAACAAACATGTCACCGCTTGCCGTAATCATGTGCATTTTACTTCAAGCACAGTGTGGGTTTGGATCAGGCTTGTGAATGGAGCTTGTTTTCATGTAAATGGGATCAAGAAGTGCCACTGGTTAGCTATTCAGCGAGTCAGACAATACCACCCTTGCTGGAAATGCTTCAGTAAGAATTTAATCCATGTACCTAATATTCACACTTCAGCTCATGCCTCCTATTCCTGCGGCCCACTCCAGATCTCATTCACTGACGGTGATAAAGGATAGCGTGAGACTTAAGGTGATCTATTTAAGTGTGGCACTGCTTTCTGGCATTGAATATCTCAGGTTTCATCTTGGAGGCAGCGTCCACAGAAAGCTTTTTTCTACCCCTTTGCGACATCCTAAATAATTCAGGACGGTCTGCTTGCCCCATAGAGCCAGCATCCCTGCAATAACTCTTGTGGAACAGCACCAACTGACTGGACATAAGGGACGCGTAGAACCCCACACTTCACTGCCAGATGGATGGCATGGATATGACACATCACTGTACTTTCCAAGTTTCTAAGCAGCTTACCCATCTCCATGAATATGAAGAGAGACCATTACCAAAGCGTTTCTTTTGGAAATACTATCAGCAGAACTGTAAGAGTAGCTTAATGTTTTACATTTCCAAATGGGAAATTACAGACAGGCTGACGTTCTGGCACTTATAACACCAGGGGGAAAAAACTTAACCATCGATTCATGCATAGAAAAAGCCATTTATAAAATGAAGCCCTGGGCATTTACTTCATTTGAATCCATAAATAATTCTTCCATGGCTACCAGATGTGTGTGTATAAGATTGCATTGTGTTATATATCTGTAATGAAAGCCTTTGACCAAATATGTACGATGTTTATCAATTCTGTAAGACCCTGTTGTCGGCTGGGTGGGAGGGAAAGGACTACTTTTTAACCACGTTGTGCAGCTATTTTTAACCTAGCTGAGAACATTAATCAGGAGGAGCTTAATGCTTGTTTCCTCTGCTAGTTCCTCGGGTACAAATGGGATGACACGGTGTGAGTGTCCACAGCACAAGCGTGACAAAGCCAGGCTGTGCTGATATTTGTGTGCAGGACGATTTAACTGTAAATCTCTCGGCCAGACCCACCTCTCCCTCGTCATCAGAGCTCATGGGGTGACCTGCATCTGACCCTTCGAGAAGACTCTGCCCGGTCCCTCTTCCTGCTGCTCTCTGAGCTGACTCTCTTGCTTAATCTGATCTAATCCTGCCTGAATTCTCTTCATCTGTGCGATGAAACCTGGAGGATCCTTTCGCCTACTGGGTGAGGAAAGGCATTTACTAAATTACTTGGTAAATCACGTGGGTTGGTTTGAGCTCCTTTTTGCTTAGATGGGGGAGTAACAACATACTTGGAGGCATGTTGTCAATGATCAGCCAGAAATCTAGGCTTTCCCCATGTTTGGAAAAGGTGGGCAGGCAGTCAGCAATCAGTGCAAGGAAACCAACATGGCCCTGGAAACCTGGGAATTCTCAGCCAAAAGTAGAACAAAATATTTACTGTTTATTGCAAAGAATGAACACACACACACACACACATACACATGGAAAATAATAGTAGCTGTAATGGGAGAATGAGGAGTGGATTCAAAAAAGCTAACCTCAGTGACTCTGGTGGGAACACTGTACACTGGAAATTGTCTTTGGTTAATGATAAGGTTCTACCCTGGAAAATGTGTGTGCCCTCCTCTAGCCGAAGTCTGCTCTGGTTTCTGGATCTTGGCCTCGGCTCATCAGTGCATCATAAGGTTGGCATGTGAACTTGTTTTCAAATCTAAAGTAATCATCATCATGGTGAAACTGCATGTAAGATCCTTCCTCTCAACGGACAGAACCCTGCTCATGGCCCAAGGCTTCCATACGCTGCGATAATCACTCAGACTGAATGAAGAAATGCACCAAATCAGTGGAAACAATTACAAAGGTCTATGCACATGTATCCTATAACTTGGGAGCCGACTTCCATTTACAGATATGTAACGGAGATTGGGCTAAGGTACAAGACAAAATGTCTAGGGTAAATTTATTTTAAAAAAATCAGACACCTGACAGAAGGCATAAGAATAAAATGTGATTGTGTGGTCTTTGTGTTCAATGTGACTAAATATCAACTTCAAGTGCACTGAAATGTTAGTTGTCAAATACACTTTAAGAAAGGCTACTTCCCCCAAGATATTCCATAGATACGTTTATCTGCCAGAGCGTACATATGTGTGCACACATGTATATTCCCTCATATCGATAGTCAGATCTCTCCCAAGAATAAGCTAATTGAGCTGTTTGTGTTGATAAACTCCTTTTTCTCCAGACCATTCCTCTCTGAGCCATAATTATTTGCAATTTGCCTAAGTCCTCCATTTACTGATACGTCAAGCATGAAACAGAGGCAATTCCAGAAAATGGAAATGCTTCTGAAAGTCAATCTTTGGGAAATAATGTGGTAGAAGTTACCGTGTGATAGAAGACTACCTTCTAACTGTCACATGGAGATGAATATTAATTTGTTGAGGTTAAGGTGGCTTTCGTGCTTCATTTGGTGACTTGGCTTAGCCCTCAGCAAAGCAGTGCGGCCCAATTACTCCAGCGAAGCTATTTTTTTTTTCCCTAACAGGAGTTTTATGATTTTTATGTACTTACCAGTCAGCACACAAAACAATGTCAAAATGTCCTTCCAGTTGAGAGACGTCTGTCTCATTATCCCATCGTAAAACGCTTGAGGAGAAAAAAGATTTTAAAAATCATACTTAGGGTATTTTTTTTAACTTTTGATTTTGAGCTATTAACATTATTTTCTTGTGGCACTTGGAATTATCTAGAAGGTATATACAAATTATTTCAAAAGATACAATAAGACCCCGGGATGTAGCTGTCTTCTGTATTTTATTTTACCTTAAACACAGAAGAGGAAGAATTCCCTATTGAAATAGAAGAGTTGGGTTTTTGCTAGGGTTTAGAGGTTTTTATAGACAAAGTAGATCCTTGTCTCATGGGTTAGAATGATTCCTGCCCCTTCCCACAATGGCAGAAAAGTGACATCGAAATGGTCTCCATCCGGCTGGAATATGAATTTATAAAGAAAAAGAATTTATAAAAAAAAAGTCATGTGAGATTTACTGTGTCCCTATCTTGCCTGCCACTGTCAGTCACGTTTCTTACTGATGCAATGAACAATGTGGCTTGAAGGGAGGGAGGAACCACTCTCTTGTATGTGGATGCCCTCAGCCTTTAGCACTCTCTACAACTCCTCCCTAGGACAGTCTCCAAAAAGAGGCTCAGATAGGAAACCTCGTGTCAGTAGCAACAGTTGACAGCATGCACTGGAAAACTCCAGCAACACATACGAAGCCAGCTGGGCTCCCCTCAGCTAAGGGCTGTGATGATTAATGTCGTATTATATATAATAAAGCACTTCTCATAACATCATATTATAATAAAGCACTTCTCAGGGTTTCTCCCACACACCAAAACTGTGATTTGTGTTAATATTTTTTAAATTTATTTCCTTTTTTTTTTTAAAGATTTATTTATTATTACGTGTAAGTACACTGTAGCTCTCTTCAGACACACCAGAAGAGGGCATCAGATCTCATTACGGATGGTTGTGAGATACCATGTGGTTGCTGAGATTTGAACTCAGGACCTCTCAAAGAGCACTCAGTGCTGTTAACCACCGAGATATCTCTCCAGCCCAAGATTTATTTACTTACTGTGTATACAGTGTTCTGCCTGCATATATGCCTGCAGGTCAGAAAAGGATACAAGATCTCATTACAGATAGTCATGAGCCACTATGTGGGTGCTGGGAATTGAACTCAGGTCCTCTGAAAGAGCAGCCTGTACTCTTCACTTTTGAACCATCTCTCCACCCCACCCCCAAAACCATGTGCAGCTATATTTTTTAAAAGTAAAATTCTATAGCTAGAATTTTCTAGTTTGACTCTTTAGAGATGGAATGAGTGATCATACCTTACCTGGACAATGACATTTGTTTATTTGAGTGGAGTTTTCATTTCTTCTGTCTTCCCAGAGACAAAGTCATGTTTGAGTGCAAAATGATACTTAACCCTGGTCAGTCCAAAAATTCCTTTCATACACATTGCCAGATATAAACAGTAATAACATTCTTAAAGTAGAGAAGATCAAATGCACCAGCTCATCACCAAGCAGGCCAAGGGCTACTTGGTCACTTTATTTTTATTTTTACTTATTTTTTATTTTATTTATTATTTTATTTATTTTATTTTATGGAGGCTCACTTTATTTTTGGATACCTTGGGAACTCCATGTACCTGGCAACACCAGCTTTTCCTAGACTTGGACATGGAGGAGAGTGAGCCTGCTCAACCTGACAGCCTCAAAGGGTCAGGAGTGCATGGGATCACAGCATTTAGTAGGCAGAGGCAGGAGGATTGTGAGTTTGAGGATAAGCTGGGTTACACAGCAAGATCTGGTTTCAAACAAAACAAACAAACAAACAAACACAACAGCAACTAACAAACAGTAGGATTCTGTGAGAGACTTTCATGAATCTTCAGTGTGATATAGTCATATATTTTTTGGCAGAAAGCATTAAAATCACTTGCAATCTGCCAATGACTATCTCTTAGACACTTCTGATCTGTATGCCATTCCTAAGGCAAAAGAGGGTAAATGGCAGGGAATGCAGTGACAGGGTTGAATACTGGATCCCTGAGGCACTTCAGCCACCTGCTTCAGCAAAGGCCGACAGGAGTGATCAGGTCGAAGCAGCCGCTGGGTATGGATCAGCTCAGAAGCTGTGATGTATCATATCTCTAAAAAGAAATCAAAACACCCCACATGGCTTCCTAGTCCACAACACATCTCCAAGAGACTTAGGCTTACTCTGTCCCTAGTAACCAGCTGTTCCTCTAACTAAACCATGAGGTAGAGCATGATGGTGGAGTTGGCATTTAGCTTTGGTGAAAGATACACACATAGGTTCAAGCCTTGGTTCTGACCTTTAGTGGCTTAGTGGATATGTGTGCGTGCACAATTGCTCAATCATTCCAAGTCTGTTTTCTGTAAATGGGGAATGAGAATGGCTACTTCCTTCAGCTCTCAAATGGCAACTTCACTGAAATGACTTTGGATTGCTTGCACAGCACACAGAGAATGGCACCCCCTAGATCTGGTTAGTCAGCCTTCTCTTTTGGAAAGAGACTTAGTTCTTCCAATTCTCTGCCAATGCCCTCTTCCCCTGTGCCTAGACTACCATACATGGACACATGCGTGCACATACACACACATGCACACATGTACATGCACATGCATATACAAGCACACACACACACACACACACACACACACACACACACACACACTATACACTTCAGCTATGGGAGAAGGACCAGATTTTATTTTTTTTAAATGTGTCTGATTTGTTGTAGACCCATGATTTTGCAAAAGTCAGTACAAATTTCAAGACAATTGAGATTTCAAAGGAGGAAAAGCCAAAACTAGGCAGTCAACTGAAAGAAATAGGGGTGAGGGCCCAAGACCCAGAGAAAAAGACAGGAGGATCACAAATACAGGGCAAGTCAGGGCAACTCAGCAAGACCCTCTCTCAGGTTCAGAGGGGTAAGAGGAAGGCTTGAGATGTTACCTAAGTGACAGGGTCCTCTCCATACATACTCTTGGGCTTGCTCCTTAGTGAGCAAAAGAGCAAGGACAAGAACAGCTCAAAAGGATTCTATGTCAATTGACTGCTACACTCATTTTAATTTCTAAGTGTTTACTTTCAGCTTCTAAGCATAGCTTCTTGAATACAGAACGCAGAGCCTGGTTCCCATCCTGGTACAGTTCTGAGCAAGCCCTGCTCTAGACACTATCAATAACTCTCAGTCACTGCCAGACTAGCCCCACCCCTCTTCCCAGCTTACTTGAGGATGCTTTTCCGTCCCAGTCTCTGTCTGTAGTTTCCTGGTCCTATCAACCAGACGCAGCCATCTTTCTTGAATGTCTACTTTCTTGCCCAGCTCACACTCCATTTCAGTCAATCTCTTGGGTACATTCCCAACTCCCTTGCAGAGAGCTGCCACGCAGCTCAGTGCATAGTCCAGTCTGTCCTGGGTGCCTGAATGTGGCTACAGCACACACTCCCTTGCCTGGCTTACACCTATTCTAAACTGCCACCATCTCTCACCTGGATTATTTCAGTCTTTTAATTTATCGCCCTGCTTCTGCCTGCCTCCCTATGTCTCTGACCAAGAGAGAAGCCAGATTGTTCCTGTTAAAACATATATTAGATCGGGCCAAGCATGGTAGCACACACTTTTAATCCCAGCACTTTGGAGGCAGAGGCAGTTGGATATCTGTGAATTCAAAACCAGTTTAATATACATAGTTAGGACTACATATACCTTGTCTCAAAACACACATGTGCACACCACACACCCACTCAGAAAACACCCCATATATTAGATCAGAAACTTTGTCTAGCTTCCTGAAAGAGTAGACGTCCAGGACCAGACCCCATGTCTTCAGGCCTGCTGATTTCGAATCCTGTACCCTCTCTCTTTTCTGCTGTGCTCTAGTTACAAAGGCTTCTGTATGAATGCTTTAAAACACCAGCACACTTCTGTCACGGAGTCTCCGTCCGTGCTGGCTCCTGGCTCTGATCGAGTACCTCACCTTCAGATCTCCACGTGGCTCACATTCACATCTCCAAGTCTTTGTTCAAGTGTCATATTTCTATAGGATAGGCTTCCTTAACCATCTTCTTTAAAATCATTGTCATATCTTTTGGGTCCAGCATTAGAAACCCTTTATCTTACTCATTGGGTTTTCTTTAGCAGCAATTAACCTTTATTGTGCTATGTAGCTAAATAACTGACTTTGTTTATTCTCTTTCCCCTCTGAAACATAACCACCATAAGAATGTTGTCTTAGTGTTCTATTACTGTGAAAAGACACCATGACCAAGGCAACTCTTATGAAAGAAAGCAACTAAGTGTGAGCTGGCTTACAGTTTCAGAGGCTTAGCCTATTAGCTTCATGGTGGGGGGCGTGGTGGCCAGGAGCATGGTGGCAGGCATGGCAGGCATGGTGCTAGAGAAGTAGTTAAGAGCTACATTCTGATCCACAGATAGATCAGGAGACACAGGGCTTGGCTTGGGCTTTTGCAACCTCCAACAAGGCCACACCTCCTATTCCTTCTAGTCCTTTCAAAAAGTTCCATTTCCTACTGATGGAAGCATTCAAATATATAAGCCTATAGGGCCATTCTTATTCAAACCACCACAGATGTCGATCTTTAAAGTTCTTGGAAATTGAGGTATATCCACCCAGTGCCTAGAACAGCACATGATAGCTGCTCTGTTACTATAACATCTGAATGAACACCACATCTAGCATACAGCAGGCATTTGGGAGCTAGAGGTTCTTGTTTTTAAGCTGTTCTCTGAATATATATGAAAGCTACTGAAAACGCTTTCTGAAGATTTCTGCTTCCAGCAAAGATGGAATATCAGGGACTCTGACATCTTAACCCAAAACAATTGAAAACAAAAACAATTTAGAAAATATACTTAGAAAGAACACACACAGACACACACACACTCTCACACATGTTTCCAACATATTGGCCAGTAGCAACAGTAACTAGTCACTAGTCATTGAAAGAAGATGAAAGAAGATGAGTATTTTATGTAAATACTCCCCAGTGTAACGCATCAGAGGAGATCCCAGGCTGCAACAGAGAGGAAAGAACTGAGGTAGGACCCAGTAGTTTTGGAGCTAAACAGACAGAATCCAGGGACCGGGGAAACCAAGGATGCCAGAACAGAAGACCATAAAGAAGAAAGCTGTAAAGAGAACTCAGGGCTCAGATGGCTCCCACAGAGCATTCTGCAAGAAACTAGCGTGTGTGTGTGTGTGTGTGTGTGTGTGTGTGTGTGTGTGAGAGAGAGAGAGAGAGAGAGAGAGAGAGAAAGAGGACTACTTGAGATTGGGTAAAAGCCATAGGATAGTGTTGGGGACACTGGACCAGAGGTCACTGGGCAGGGCCAGTGCCTGTTTTTAGCAGGCAGACCATAAAACCTCAGAATTCACAATGCTGGCAGAGTCCTCAGAAGGATCTTGCCTCAGAAGTGGGAAATAATAAACCCTAGAGAAAATGCTGATCTGCTGGTATGAAGCAAATTTTAAAAACAAGGTCCCAAAAATAAGAAATGGTTGCCACATGACATAACAATATCCCAGAATGAAACTCAAAAATCTTTCCAGGAGTATGAAAGCACTCAGATGCCAACAAGTTAAAATTTAAAGTGCTCAGTATGTAATCAAAGACTGTTAGAGAGAGAAACTCGGAATTCACCCAAAACTGACAATCAAGAAGGGCGTTGATATTTGTATCGTATTAGCCTTAATGTATTTCAAATGTGGTATAGAAGCATTGCTGATTTTTAAAATTTTTCTAAAATTTTAAAGATAAAAATATGATATATGAGAAAAACCATACTAAACTCAATCAACAAGAGATTAGAAATTTCAGAGGAAAAAAATTAAAGAATCTGAAGACAATAAATAACAATATAGCAATAAATAACAGTCAGAAAGGAGCTGACAAGATGGCTTGGTAGAAAAAGGGACTTGCGCTGGGCTGGTGTCCTGAGAGGACCTTGAGCACAAGCTCTGCAGCCAGTCCCACAACACACAGAAGAAGCTCCACTCCCAGGTGCTCTGACACTCTCAGGATCAGAGGTGAGGAGGACACAACATCTGTCCCAACACTGGGAGTAACTGGGACTTGTGGGACCAGGCACACAGGAACTCTGCCAGCAGAGTGGCTCGGGTTCCTTCCAGTCTCTCTGGGCTGGTGTCCTGAGCCAACCTTGGGCCCAGGCTCCACAACCAGTCCCACAACACCCAGAGGAAGCTGCTGCACTCCCAGGTGCTCTAACAAGCCCAGGGTCACAGGATCCCAGAATCACAGGGTCACAGAGACTGCCTGACTCTGAGGAGTTCTGATACAACCAGGATCATAGGAAGGACAGACTCCAGTCAGAATTAGCAAGGGCAGGTAGCACTAGAGATAACCAGATGGTGGGGGGGGGGCAAGCGTAAGAAAATAAACAACACAAACCAAGGTTCCTTGGCATCATCAGAACCCAATTCTCCCACCACAGCAAGTCCTGGACACACCATCACACTGGAAAAGCAAGATTCAGATATAAAATCACTTATAATGATGATGATACAAGACCTTAAGAAAGACATAAATAGCACCCTCAAAGAAATACAGGAGAACACAGGTAAAGAGCTAGAAGCTCTTAAAGAGGAAACACAAAAATGCCTTAAAGAACTACAGGAAAACACAACCAAAGAGGTGAAGGAAATGAGCAAAACCATCCAGAATCTAAAAATGGAAATAGAAACAATAAAGAAATCAGAAAGAGAGACAACCCAGGAGATACAAAACCTAGGAAAGAAATCAGGAGTCATAGATGCAAGCATCACCAACAGAATACAAGAGGTAGAAGAGAGAATCTCAGGGGCAGAAGAGACCATAGAAAACATTGACACAACAGTCAAAGAAAATGCAAAAAGCAAAAAGCTCCTAACCCA
>JADRCD010201461.1:0-20405 GCA_019843815.1 Montemys delectorum
CCTGTGCCAATGAGTTCAAGGTTCTTTCCCACTTTTTCTTCTATTAAATTCAGTGTATCTGGTTTTATGTTGAGGTCCTTGATCCACTTGGACTTGAGCTTTGTGCAAGGTGACAAATATGGATCTATTTTCATTTTTCTATATACAGACAGCCAATTAGACCAGCATCATTTATTGAAGATGCTTTCTTTTTTCCATTGTTTATTTTTGGCTTCTTTGTCAATGATCGAGTGTGTGTAAGTGTATGGTCTCATTTCTGGATCTTCAATATTATTTCATTGATCAGCGTGTCTGTCTCTGTAACAATACCATGCAGCTTTTATCACTATTGCTCTGTAGAAGACCTTGAGGTCAGCGATGGTGTTTCCTCTAGCCATTCTTTTCTTAGAATTAATTTCATCTTTAACATTGTTCTAGTCACATTTCTGATGTTGCAATAAAACATTCTGACTAAGCACAACCTGAGATGATAAAGTTTATTTCACCTTCTTTTGCAAGTCTCAGTTTACCACTGAAGAATGTGAGACCAGCACCATGGAAACACATAGCATGGAAGAAGATGACTTACCCTTTCAACGTCTTACTTTATTCTCAGCCAGATTTCTCATATATCCCCAGTCCACTATCTTAGGCATGGCACCACCCATATTGGGCTGGCCCCTCCTACATCTATCATCAAGAGAACTTCATAGAGAGATGTAAATAAGCCAAAGTAATCTAAAGAATTCTTCATTAGATTTTCCTCTTACAAAATAACTCTCAATTAAATCTGAGAATAAAGATCAACTAGCACACATAGGAGAAGTGAGAAAGATGAAGATATGTTGACAGGATCCTATACTCACTGCTTTTTACTCATAGGAGTACATTTTGGTTTACATGTCATTAGGAGATTTAATCATTACAGGAGCATCATATGTTTCTTTTACACAAACATATATGATATAGTCCCTGGCACAGGAGTCTACTTAGTACAGCTTATTCACAGTATATTCTCTTAGGATATGCCTGCATAGCTTGCTTCTGTGTTGCTGCCTGCAGCTAAATAAAAACGGGCGAGAGGTAGGAGCCTGCAGAAAAGGGAAGCGGAGGGAGAGGATAAAAAATGGGACCCAGCCATGGTGTGCTTTCAGTCCGCCATGTATTTTTCAACTGTTTTACAAGCAGGCAGGCAGAAACCCCTCCCCCAGTCCATCAGCATCTCGGGGCCCAATCATCATCTTCATCTTTGGTCTCTGAAGGCGGGAGTTCCAGCATAACAAGAACTTGGAGAAAGGCACAGCTATTAGCAGGAGCTTGGAGAGAGGCATGGCTATTTGTGGCAAAGCAAGGTCTGAGAGAACCAGCTCCTGACTGGGGAGCTGAAGGGTCACACTTCTGGACAAAATACTTTATATAGTTTTGTCACAATTGGTTCTCTAAACTAGGTAAAGCCTAAATCCCATGGTATGACAAATGGTTCCTACAGAGTTGGTAATTCTATAATAGGTAATAATATAGTAGCTATAGTGAACATTCGTATGAAACAATCAAATTGCACCCACCAAGAATGATATAATTTAGCTATTATAATGTTTAACTGAAAATAGATAATGTCCTTTCACTTAATTCATATTCAAGTTTCTGTTGCTATAAAGCTAATCTAAGAACTTATCCATATACAAAGTTATTAGGATTGATTCTGATTCTTGACAATAACGTAATAACTGAGCCTATCCTTGTAGCTGGTCAAAATTATTAACAATTTTTTGGTTATTACACATTTTTGATGAGCTTTCATTAGTACTGTGGTTATGGTGGGCTGCATCTCTCTGTGTGGCACCAATGAGATGAGCATCGCTCTGATTCTTACTTTTTTAGTTTAAACTCCAGGTGTTCTGAAAGGAACAGGATTTTTTGTCTAATATCATATATCCATCTGCTAAGTACATCTTTGACTGTAAGATGATTTCATGACTGAAAATTACATGTACTTAATTATTTAACTAGAGTAAAGTGTATATTAGAAAAGGAAGTAGCATGTAGAATGCTGGATAGGACATAGCTTGACCACTTTGCATCTCAGTTCAGGATAACATGAAGTTCTTCAGCCTATAGTTTAAATGCAGATAAGGAAGCTTGTGAGCCAAGAGGAATGAGATAAGTAGAATATTAAGTCTCAAGCAGTGACCATTTTGTATCAAAAATTAAATCAAAGGAAATGCCAGCATTATAATAACCAATTACTTTTTCCAGAGTATTAAGATGAATGTGAATAAGTACAGGGCGCACTTAGGTCTTTGAGTTCACTTATCCATTCAACAATATGCACTTCTGTTCCTGGCTCTCAAGGAGAAACTAAATGTAGTTTTGTGTCCTTCCCATGTATTATATCATCTTTATGTCAATGTGGAAATATTTGCCTTGCTAAGCTTTGTTCTATTTACAAGTTACAGTTCTTGCTGACCCAGTAGATGTTTCATTGTACAGGAAAGAAAAAATAACATGCATGGAATAAGATTTAGCTAAATTCAAATTTTGTTTTGTAGTCAAAATACTACAGTACTTCCTGACCACCAGTAAAATCCCTGTAACTTATAGTAAGAATTTTTTCTAATCAGGATTTAGAGGAATTATCTTAATGACCCACTTTCTGCTTGCTCATTTTTATAATGTAGTGGACTAGAGCAGGCAATGGTTCATAACTTTGTCACAAAACAATTTACCACCTAATGATACCTTTCAATTTCCTCCCAATAAGGGACAATTTCACCCACTCATGCACAGTACACAAACAGTATTTTTGTACTCATGAAGTCACTGCTTCTTAATGAGTGACCTTAATTTGTAGATTAAGATCGCATTTAACCTGATCAAAGTCTTATGTCTAGGGAGGATGCAAGCCTGAGGGGAAATACTCAATGCACAAGTTACTGTCTTCTAAATATTTGTCTTTATACACCAGAACTAATGTTGATCATCATTTGGGTCAGGGAAACTTCTTCCTTCAGTGGACAATGAGTGGCTAATGCACGGACTTATAATTGTTCAAATGGCTGAAAACAAGTGACTGTTGATTGCTGAGACATAAATAGAACATCCACTTTACCTTTCTGAGGTCCAAGGAACCTCATGAAAAGGGGAGAAGAGTGTTTAAAAGCTGAAAGATGAGCAGAAGTGATAGAAAATGTTGTCTTCTGGATATGACATGGATATAGCAATTGTGAATGCATAGAAGTTATAGCTATCTAAATGAGACCTATACCCTCTAGAAGGACCTATACAAGGATATGAGAGTAGCTGGGTGTAGCTATGAAGGAATGGTGGTTGCTAGGAATAGGAAAAGAATAATATGTCAAAAGTTGAACTAACAGGAATGCATATGATCAAAATACAACTTACGTGTTTATGAGCTTGTTAAAAATTAAATAGAAAAACCTAGTAGCCTCAAATCTCTTATTGTTTTGGTTACATATTTATTTATTAAAAACAGCTTTATGCTGATAACAATTCTCATATCATATAATTACTAACTTATAAGTAAAATCCAATGGGTATATTCACAGCTTATGGAATCTTCACAATTGGCTTTCAAACACTAGAGACCATACAACTCTCATTTTAACACCAGGGTTAAAGGTATTCTTTTTATACACCTTTTCTCTTTACATATTTGCATATTCTGAATAAAAATGTTTTTTATATTCTTCCTATCTAATTGTAGTTAATTATATGGTTTTACTATGTTGATTTTGCTTAAAGTAATTTTTCCTACTTGGAACTAGAAGGTGGTATGATGAGAAACCCCACTCCAATTCACTGAACCACCTCCCTTTGTGTAGGACAACAAAGCAAAATGCTTGGCAAGCAGCTGTACTTCCAGCCATGATGGTCTGGGTAGCAGGGAGAAAAGTAAGAAATGGGGATTCCAGGCATAGCAAGATGTATGTTTCCTGCCTGCCTTGCTGGATTTCACTTATTGAATTAGGACAAATTGGGACTTTCATAAACTGTGATATAAATTATTATCTCGAGTTAGCAGATGCAGTCGCACCAGGATAGAGCACTGTTAATAACTCGACTGGATTAGGACTGATTGGAACAATTTGAAACTTGTTTCTCTCAGCTTGATCAGCCTCATTGTAACCACGGCAATTATCCCATTTCACTTTGAATGGCTCAGCACAGACATGTTGTTGCTTTATAACCATGCTTCTTAATGAAGCCAGCTCAGATTTTTGTTCATTTGTCAAAGAACTATCCTACACAATAATAAATAACGGCACCCCTTAGGGTTTAAGGTAGATATTTTCAAGGCTGAGATCTCTTATAGGCTAGACAAATACAATTCTTTATGATAGTGCAAGGATTTATTTATTTATTGTAATATTTTGTATGTGAGCAACAGCTTCTTCTCAAGTAATAGGAATATATTAAGCTGTAAAATCAAAGTTGGGTTTAACCTCATAGCATTGTACCTGTTTCATTTCTTTCTTTTTTTTTTTTTCCTGATTGGGTATATATACAATGTTCATGTATATCTAGGAGTCTCATGAAAAAGGATATCACAAAACTGCAAGGGGCTTTATAGGAAGGAGCTCAGTCTTTAGACTGAATTTGTTAATAAAGATGCTGTTCCCATAAAGGCAATATACATATACTTAAAGAACATATATGATGGAGCTGGGGTGTTGTCTCGGTGGACAAATGGGAATCTGAGATAAATTTTTCAGGACACATGTAAAATGTCAAGCATAATAGTGAGGTCCTTTTATCCCTGAATGGGGAGTTAGAGACAGACAGATCTTAGGAGCTAACTGGTAAATAAATTTTTCTGAATAATTGAGGTTTAGTGAGAGAATCATACACACACATGAGAAAAAGGGGGGAGGGAGGGAGTGATTGACTTTGATAATTGAAAGGTGAGTGGAACAGTAAAAGACAACTATGAGCATGGTTCAAGAATTATCTTCACTATTTTTCTGAAAAGTCCATGATGTTATAGGTGTCCAGATAGGTATATAAATAGTCTAAAAATCATCCATTTCTATCTCTTAATAGCTAGTTGTAAAAACTCAAATGTTTTAACATTTAGCATATATGAGATTATCAAGTTATGGGAGGTCTGTGGGGCAGTGGTCTGTTCAGGCAACCTGGTCCCAGTAGAGTATAAGTCTGGAACTCCAGTGACCCAGTGAGCAATAATTCTGCCTGCAAGGGATGAAGGAGTTCGGCCATGATTCCTAGGTCCCTGACTCCTGTTTCAGTCACTACCTCTCACAGTCACAGGAGATGTGTGTTCTGTTACGTAGACAATGCCCCAAGCACCCAGCATTCTAGCTGGACTGTACGCCCAGTCATCTGACCACAGCCAGGAATGCCCCACCCCACAGATAGATAGCCCCACCTCACAATACGAGGGACAGTTTTCCCCCTCTTCTCTCTTACTCTCCTCTCTTTCTTGCTCTCCCCTCTCTTTTTCTCTCCTCTCTTGCTTCCTCTCCTGCTCTCTTGCTCTCCTCTCTTTCTTGCTCTCTTGCTTTCTTCCTTTCTTGCCCTCTCTCCTTCTCTTCTCCTCTTCTTCCTCTACTTTCTTCCTCTCCACATGGTCATGTCTGGTTTCTTTTCTCTTTCCTATAATAAAATATCTCATGATTATACATTGCTTCCTTTTAAGTAATGCATTGCACAGCTCAATCATCAACAGCAGTGACACACAGCCCTTCAGAGGTCCAAGACCTGCACTTACATTTCATTTATCAAGAATATACAAATAGTTTTAGTGAAAATGCACAAAACTTGGGGAACCAAGGGTTTGTGTTTTAGTTGGGAGATGAACTATTTTTATATTGGAGTTTTATATGTAAATGAGGCAGTCAGAAAGGAAAGAGTAAATTGTGCCTGATTATATTTTACTCCTCATTTTCTTCTTTCTTGGCTACTTTTGATTTAGGAATATTTACACAGGATCAAGGGAAACATATTTTTGTCACCAGGCCCTTCTAAATAGAAGACTCCCACCTTGGATTTAATAACATGGTGACATTTAAAACACATTTGTTTTTACAGTGTATAATATGTTATAGTTGGGATATGTCAGGATTCATTCCATAAATGTAATATTTAAATATTTTACATCAAAAATGAAATACAATTTACCTGAAGTACTCCTGTTTGCCTATTCCACTATTGTTGTTTTGGATGTTATGTGTGAACAAAGTTGGGTTTGTCTACAATTTAGTGATGCGTGCTTCATGCTATAAAATCAGAGCCCCTGTAGATTGTCTTGCCTCTGCATTCAGAGTGCCAAGGATGACACTCAGAGAAGGATAGATCTTCATTGACTGTGTTTCAACGTGTTATCATGTCTGCAAGAGGAAATACCTATTCCACGTGGGAAATGCAATAAGAGGGAGCATGTATCATTATTCATGAGAATTTTAAACCTTCTAAATCATGTAGAAAATGAGTAAAACCCATAAAGGTAGTAAATTGGAGGAATATATGTGGAACAATGCCTTGAAAATGCCCTATGCATTATAAATGAATGAAAAATTGAACTGTAGTTACTTTATAAAACCAGGGGTTTGGAGGGAGAACATTAGAATGACCAATAGAAAAAACGGGACTTTGATTTACCACTTTCCCTTCAGTGAATCTGTTGTTTCCACTCTGTACTTTTACATACATACTGATGTTCAGGTTCAGAAAGAAGTAGCATATCCCAATATTCATCAGTAAGTTGTATCAGCTACTTTAACACCACTGTGACCAACTGCCTGCCAGAAACAAGAGTTTCATATTTCAATATTTCAATATTTTTTAATATTTCAAGTGTTCATATTTGTTAACAGATTAGGGGTAAGCCCATCTTGACATCAAGGTTGTAGATCCTTGTAACAGAGGCTGTTCACACATCCTAGTGGACAGGAAAGCAATGCAAGGTAGGCAGTAGAAAGCAGGAGTACGGTATAACCTTCAAAGACTTGTCACTGTTGATCTACTTACACAAGACACATCCTACTTCCTACAATACAGATACAGAGGACCTAGTGCAGACTTATGTAGGCCCTATGCTTCCTTACTTATCTGTAAGTTCTTATGAGCTTTGCTTGGTTTATTTAGAGGCCTTTTTCCTCAGGTCTCCTCCATCCCCTCTGGTTATCACACTCATCATCCTAAATGAACTCAAAGAGCGAGATTTGGTGGAGACATAAGTTTTAGAGAAGGATGACCACCCATGCCCTGTGTGTGTGTGTGTGTGTGTGTGTGTGTGTGTGCATGTGTGTGTGTGTGTGTGTGTGTGTGTGTGATGGTATGTCTGGTTGTGGGTCTGTGTATTTGTTCCTTTCTGCTACAAAAGTAAGCCTCTGAGATGATGACTGAAAAAGGCACAAATCTTTGACTATTGCAGATTATCTTCAGGTGTCCTTAGACTGTAGCAGAATATCTACAGAAGTTCTTTGATTGTTACATTTTGTACTTTTCAGGTTTTTTTGTTTTTGTTTTTGGTTTTTGGTTTTTTTTTTTTTTGAGAACAGTAGTGTTTGGTTTTGTCCTTAGGTTTCTGAGCTAGCTAGCCTTTAGTTCTTGATAATGAAAGCAACATCAGGCATGAGTTTCATCTTGTGAAATGGGTCTTAAATCAAATAGAGTCTGGTTGTTTACTCCTACAAGCTATGTGCCACCATTGCCATAGGAGATTTTGCAAGCTACTTCTAAGTAGTCTACCTCTTAAAGGCTCAACAGCCTTTAAAATAGAATACAATGAGTTGAGAGGCCACATATTCAACACAGGCTAAAATATAACAGCATGTGGTGGTAGTGTCCAATTGGAAGTCTGTAAATTTGAAATAGGTATTTCAACTAACCTTCTAATTCTTAACCTATACTTTAGATTAATATAAATTTTCTTTTTTTACATAGTTAGTTAGGATTTTGCCGGTGACAAAAAGCTTAATTGATAATGTCGAATACAATCCTGTGCAGCATTTCTGATCTTCAGTGTATTTTTAAATGATGGATTGAATAGTAATACTGATGGAAATATTTTCATTGATAAAGTGCATATTCTTGACAGTAATATAACTGATTTCTATGAAGGATTGTACGCATTTATAATAGCTTATCTGCAAAACTATAGAACAGTATCAAAATAAATACTGAGTTTAAAAGTATTACCATCACTTCCATTTTGTATAAAACAACAAAACAAAACTCCCATATTTTCACATAACTGAAGACATTATTCAAAGGAAAAAGTTGAGATTCAAATTTTGTCCTGACTACATGACCCTCTGAAGGAAAGATACTTGCCAAGACTTACTTCCCAGTGAGTGTACTCACATATATCATTCCAATTTTTTTATCATGTCAATGTGTGGCATATTTAACCCTTAACCTTATAATATTTCCTCTTTCTTCTAATTCCAGCAGTCATTGTTCCTTCAATGATTTCTTTTTGAAACAGTTTCCTTTTCCACATTATCTTTATGTGGAATTCATAAATTAAGTAGGTCAGAATGGAATCGAATCAGGTTAATTAGCAGCTGAAATACTCCAAAAGGAGTGGTCTTTTTGACACCTCTGATCCTAGTAATGTATTATCACCTTTGGTCACAGCATTCCTACAAAGACTCTGTCTAGTTTTTCCCTAAAGTAATTGCTAGTTGGCCCTGCCTGCTTAAGGCAGGAAGTCTACCTTTCTGAAAGCCCTTCCATTAAAGCAAGTCACAGAAAATTGCTCTCAATGCCACTGAGTCCTCAAGAGTAGAGAGGACGTGATTAGAGGTCATTAGGTCTAAAGTCCTGGACAAAGATCACATTCATGTATGGGTCACCATGGAAACACAATTGAAGTGACCTACCTCATCGCCCCTACCTGAATCTTTCCCTGGGAAGCTGATTAAAGAGGAGCTTTAGATGGTGCTCCAAAGAGTAAGGGGCCATTAAATGACCATTTATTTGGGAGCTGAGGCCCTGAAGTTACAGCTGTAGTATACAATGAATAGTGGAAGGATGATTGTTGAGGGTGGGAAACCTCAAAGCATTATGGAAAGCACTGCTGATTATTCTGTAAATTGGATAGCATCGACAATATTTCCAAAGGTAACAGTGTCCAGCTTATTGAAATGGTACTGATTCATCACTGCCTAACTTTTTAAAATTATATCTAGACCACACCAAATTATGTGTGTTTAATTTTATTGAAGAAGAGAAACCATGTGTAGCAAGGGATAAAAAAAGATAATTCCTATCATGACGTACTCTTTAACCCATGAAACTTTGAATATCTCTCCCGATAAAAATCAAAATAAGCCTTGCTCCAAAGGAACTTGATGTGAAGTCCAGCTCCAATAATTACTCATCTTATCATTAAATCTGTTTACTTATGGTTGATTTAATTTTTTTCATCTAGAAACTGGGAGATGATATAAGTGATATTAACAGGGATTGTAATAAAATTAAAGATACTTAGGTAAGCATTTCTTTGGGAATTTAAAAGAAAGGAACAGGTACATTAGCTGTGCAATGCAGTCTAATCTGTTTCACTTGTTAACTGTACCCTTAGTTTAAGACATCTGTCCTTTCCTTATATGTCATCTCATCTGTCAGATGTGGATAATTTACCTGAAAGGGGTTACAGTGTATATAAAACAAATTAGATATCATGAGATTATCACAGCTCACGATCTCAATAGCAACTCAATAAATTAGAATAATTTTTCTTCTTAAAATTTAGCAAAATATACTATGGAGAAACTGACTTTCATGATTACAAGTAAATTATTGAGAGAATATTATTTTGACTGTCAAACTAAGCAAATATAAGACATATGTAATAAACTACATAGCTTATTTAAAAATATAAAATGCTTTGGAATAGAAAGAATAACATGATCACATTGCAGGGAATTTTGGATGTTCAGCAGATGGAGATGACAGTTTTAATGCAGTGACATAAGAAGGATTTAGGGAGGTGAAGTGCGAACAAAATTTTGAGAGACATGACAGAGTCTGCCTCATGATGATTGATATAAGGCAATGGTAAACAGAAGGAAGAGTCATGGATTTAAAATTGGGTGTATCGGTGTCAGTCCTGAGAAATTTCCCTTGGAGTTGTGAGTCAATATATTCCAAATGGCTCCAAAATACAGACTGTTGGTGTTACCCTTGGGTGCCTCTCAGGTTAAAGGTAAGCTCTTATTACTGATGACACCACACATATAGGACATAGGATGGAGGACTTCGATTATTAAAGTTAAGTGGGATATAACCTAAATTTCTCCTTTCTGTGTCCTAGCTCCCATGCTTCCAGAAAATGTCATGCTAGCTGCAAATGAGAAAATAATTAATGTCCTTATCAGATGTGACACCTGTTAACCACACTAAAGACCAGCATGAAAAGCTTCATAATGGTACATTAGAAGTAGTTGCATGTTGATGATAATCAAACTCTAAGGAAACTTATGGCCCACTAAACAGGAAAGAAATCATTCTTAGTAATAACTAGAAATCCAACTTCTTGGCATAGTAAGGTCCTGGAGTTTAGATGAGAATCTACTACAACCATTTGGCAGGAGCAGCATAATTCTTTCACTATATTCTAAATATTTATTTATATTCACAGACAAGTGTAGCTATAAACCCTTGTCACAGAAAGTTTCTTTCTGTAGTGGAAATGAATGAAAAACATTAAAAAAAAAAGAATTTGACTGTTACTACATGTAAGAGAGGGGGAAGTTTATTGTATATAAAAGAGAGAGCATATTCAGAGACGGAGATATCTCTGTCCAGATGTGAACATGTATCATATCCAGAGTGAACATAAGTTGTGAATATCCAACATTCTTATTTGGTCAGATGGAATTATGTGAAGGGAGAAGAAATAAAAACTGTAGAGATTTAGTTATCATATCCACATGTTAGTAAAATAAAATGAGATGAAAGGGAAAAGAAAAGGAAATAATGATGAAGAGCAAAGACAATAGAGGACAGGGTAAGCACGAAGAAAGAGAGATAGGAGAGATAATCAATGAAGAGAGAAAAGGAATCCTAAATGTATGTACCAAAAATATGTATAAATATGGAAGGATATTTTAAATGACATAAAACAGAAAAGGAAATGAGGGAAAAGGAAAAGAGGGAAAAGTCAGTCACAGAAGCTTTGAGTGTCAGATTCAGGACTGTAGGTTTTTTGTTTTTTTTTGCAGGCATTGTAGGGATATGTGTCTTTTAGTGAGCAAAATAAGAATGAATGACAAGCAGAATGACTTGAGTTCACTCTGCTTAAAATCAGAGTTAATTTCAAAATATGAGGAAAAAAGAAGCATATAACAATGCTATGAAGCACGCAGAGTTCCAGAGACTATGCTTTAGAGAAACATTTTGCATTATTTCAACACTCGTATGTGAATTCATAGTTATCTTTTTTAAAAATTGAAAACCCACACAGAAGTTGACACAGCAGGATCAATTTTAAGACCAGATGTCACAATTAGGGGAAAATGACACATTTGAATCTAATTTGAGATCATATAGATGTAAGTAAAGAAGATAAAGTGTAGGATGTAGTCCCACAGTCAATAACCCATTGAGTATGGCTACTGGCCCTGACAAGTCCTCAAAGTGTTGAATTGCAACAAACAATGATAAATAATAAGAAGGTTATGTAAAAAATCTTAAAAATTTGTGTTGATTATATATTAAGAGAATAATATTTTGATTCGGGAAGTTAAGTAATGTATATTAAAAATTTAAAATTAAAAGTGCCTGAAAGATTTAGGTAGAAAAAAAAAAACCAAGTCAGATTTATTGGAAGAGTAAGTCATGGGAACAGGAAGAGGTGTGAACTCGAATTCAAAATGAAACCATGGTGAAATCACAATGAAAAAGGGCTGTAGATCAGAGTGTGGAAGTGTTGTGAATTTTACTAATAATAGCATATGAGAAAGGAAAAGGGAACATTTGAAAGTGCTAATTTCTTCTAATCAATGGGTATGTCTCAAGTGGAAACATGGTTTTTAAAAGAAAAGATTCTAACAACTTAAACTTCATCTTTCTTTCCTTAACTCTAGAGAAATTCAAGGTGTTAATGAGGCAGTGCTGCAGACAGCATAAATAATGGGGACATAAAAAAGAGACGAGCCCCTAATCTCAAATCTGGGTGTGGCACCTTAACCCCAGGAAAGTAAGAATTTCATCACAATGAAGAACTTAAGATTTCTCTGCCTTCCTGGCTATAAACTTTTAATTTTCTATCTCATTAGAAACAATATTTAGAGAAAAAGGACTTATATATACTAACTTACTTCATAACTCTGAAAGCTCCTGGATTTACCTTGTCAGATTATGATTTCACCCAAATTACTCCCAACACCACCCTACAATCACATTTGTAAAAGAGAAAAAGGAGGAAAATTCTCAGCAATCTTTGTAGATATAACCATAGAGTCAGCCAATTAGTGTATACAATAAGAGATTACACAACCTAGACCCTCCCTTGTGGAGCCTATAGTCACCACACTAGGATGTGTAACTTCCTGCTATGCTCCATTGGAAAAAATATATTGGGAAAATTACTTAGATTGTTATACTAAATGTTAAAGATATACAAAATAAGGAAATGATTATAAGAGAAGAAACCTGGAAGGATCATTGATAAGCAGATTAAACATTTGGACAGAGTTCTGTGCCTCGTAATCAACTTGACAGAGTCCAGAAATGTTTGGAACTGTGCATGTGCTGAACTTATAAAGATGGCTTTCTTACAACATTTCCCTAAATGCAACCATTCAATAACTCTGATTGTTGTTCATATTGTGTTGTATATTAGCACAACTATGAAATTAACCTAGGATAACTTCAATATAAGGTGTGATATGCAAAGATTGGTTATAAAGTCCACACTAGTGTTTATGTTACTCAAACAATTTCAGTTCTGGGTGTCCTTGCAGACCACTGGAAAAAGATCTCTCCAAAATAATGAGGGACATTTTAATAGTAATTGAAATATACAGAGGTTATATCATATCAATGAAGTTAATTACATTTGTATAAAATATACATTTATATACTCAGATAAATGTATGCATATAAATTTATGTGTATATGAATACACACACACAAACAAACAAACACACACACACACACACATATATATATATATATAGAAAATGAAGAACAACTGATCCTATATTCAACTATTTCAAATGGTGTTTACTCAGAAGAATGGGGAAATGTTAATTCTAAAGTAACTATAGATAAGCTTTCACAGCAATGCACAACTACCCAGAAAGAGACACATGAATATGCTGCCCAGTCAACACCTACTATGAGGGCATGGTATTCATATCTGGGTCATAGCAAAAACCTAAGAATTTTAGTACTATAGTAGAGTTTCATCAAAATTCTAAGGGAAAATTATTGACTGCCATAAAAAATTTAAATACAGGTAATCATATCATTTTTCATCATAGTAGAACAGAGAGTTTTAAACACACTTGTCCCTAAATGTGTATCACTAGAAATGTGTGAGAAGGTACAGAGGTTAACAAATATGTGAAGGATTCAGAATAACATTAAGAAAGGGGAATGAAAAGGGAGACTAGGAAAATCAAAGCACATACCAATGAATACACCTGTAGAATATTTTGAGTAAGTCCTTTGAATAACTGCTGAATTTATAATAATTTAAAATGTACAATAAATTGTATTTAAGGGGTCAGTATCCCCATGTGATTACATGAGAGGTTATTATCTTACAGGGAGATTTCTTTTTAATTATTTTACATTGTCTTTTTCAATATTTCAATAGTCTAGTAGGCTGTACTTCTCTGCAAGAACTGCTCAGTTGAGTACATTTTACTCATTAACAAAAAGTTGAGCTACCTAATAATAATGTAAGGATTGATAGAATTTTCAATATGTTTAAAATAATTATAATTTTGAAATTCCTGAGAATTCTTTAAAATACTGATTATTGTCTCTTACTGAACAAGAGTAAAATGCCATCACATTGAAAACACTGAGACACTTGATTTTTGTTTTCATTCTATGTTATAATTCTAAAATGTATCATTGCTGCTGGATCAATGTACTTTAAAAAAAGCAATATAAGACGTACTTAGAAAGCACAAAGGTCTGAACTAAAACAGAGAAGGCAGAAGACCCTACATATCCAAGACCAGAGCCAATCCAATAGAAAGAATAAGCAACGTCAAATTTATAATGAGTCTTGGAAAGAGATTGTAAGCTTCTCCTAGATATAGCTAAAAGAAGAATTGAGTAGAACAAAGACCCCAGAAGTGAGTGGATGCTTCTCAGTCTAAGTAGACATAATGTGATGTTCAGGATTGTAGACAATCTGGGGTTGATTTCATTAAGAATAAAACAGTGTCTAAAAGTAGATCAAATAAACCAAGGCAATTGTTCATTCCACAAAAAAGGAGGAAAATAGCAAGGCAATGTAATCAAATAGCTGCTGCTTGAAGTGTTCTCCTCCAAACGTCACATTGGAATGTAATGCTCATGACCAGCCATATTAAACTGTGCTTGGCTCCCAGCAGACACTAGGCTTCTTACCCCTTAAAATTAGATTGTTGATTGTCTACAGCTGTGATGGAAATGAGGATATGATAAGTTGTCCTTTCAAATATTATATTAAAGTATCACAGAAATCTAAGGACACAGTGGCCTAGTTGTGACTATATACATCTCTATACAAACAGATATAGGTGATAATCATTATAATAAATGGAAGCATATGTGTATTTGTTGGAGTCAGTAGGGGAAAGAAGGCTGGAAGCAGATTTTGAGAGTTCAATCCTCAAATTTCTTAGCTAAAATTAATAGTTTTCATTAGAAAAATGAAAATTCATGACAGATTGCATTAACATGTCATTTTAATACAATCAAAAATAATGCTGAAACTTTATGTTTCTGTGTGTGTGTTTAAGTGTGTATTAGCATGTTAGTATTTGTATGAATGTATTTGTGAATGTGTGTATATCAATATGCAATTAAATTTCTGTTTAGTGTAGCCATTTAGAATAAGTTTTGGCAAGACATGCAAAGCGGTCTTGATGTTACAAGAAATAGAGAGAGAGTCTGCAAATAATTCCTGGGCGTTCAGTGTCCTGCTGCAAGGTAAAATTTGATCAAGTAAATGAAAACAAGTATCAATGAGGCAGAGTGGTTGGCATTTGGCAGCAGATATGAGGGAGTTGGAAAATAATCACTGGCTCTCTATTTCCCCATCTGCTCCTTGCAATTTCTGCTTTTGGTTTCTGAGTGCCTTGAGTCTCTAATACATACCTCAGGAAATTGACTGGCTTCACAGTATCTGCAGCCATGGCTGATTGTCACAATAAAACACTCTTGATTCCCAGGGATCCATAGTACATGTTATTCTGAACTGTAACATACTTCCAGTAACTCTTTTGGTTGCATTATGTGGCTATCAGTTACTTCTTCAGGTAGTCTTTGTTATTATCAGCGCTATATCCTGATTTATTTTTTTTTTAAATTTTATAACTGCTGTTACTATCTAATAGTATACCTATGGCAAGAATAATAGTTTTCATTTTAAAGTGCATGAAGACAAAATGAAACATCTAAATTTATATAAAATATTGGAAAATTATAAACCTAAAATAAATGAAAATTCTACACTCAGGTAGATCTGACAGAAAATGTATACACCTGTGTACATACACACACAAACACACTCAAAAACACATACACACAGGCAGAGGGAGAAAGAGGGAGAGAGGTGTTTACTTAGAAGTAGCCTTGACTTGATTATCATATTTTTATTAACAACACACCTCTCCATGGAAACTTCAATTGGTACGTGACATGCAATGTCTGAGGAAGCGTGACATGATACTGCACAAGCATGATCTTTATTCTTCTTTGAATGTTAGCTGAAGACAGAGGACTGTACCCTGGTGGATAGAGGAGTAGAAAGGAAGGGCCCCTGTCCTTACAGGAAGGCTGAGGAGACTTTCTCATCATCTCTTTCTGGGGATCCCTTCTATCACTAGCTAGCTAAAAGTAACATTCACAAAGCCCCATGACAGTGAGACAGCTGAGTTATGTCTTCAGTGTCCTCTGGAGAATTTCTCCCCATTCTCAGTGTAATAATTGCCATCCTGGTCAATAGATAACTCACTGTATCGACGTGATAGATTTCAATGGACTCATGAAGATGTCTATTATCTCTAAGTCTCAGTTAGCCCCACAATCTCTATCCTCAAAAAATGACCAAAAGTATATCGCCCAGGTTTTTATGGCATTAATGTATGAAATAAGGAAATAAGAACCATTCAACCAGAAGATAATAACCCCATTTTCAGAAAAATTAAACATTTTATGAAATCATAATGGGAGGTTATGTCAAGCATAGTGGTCTTTTCTTAGTGTGAAATGACTATTTGTTGAAGGTAATAATGACCTGACTGTTCTGTGTGCTGCCTTGCGTTGCTAAGGGAGAGGGAAGCAATAATCTGTTTATGATGTTATCACTTCAGTGTCTTTAATCTTCCATCCACTATTCCCTGAACTAAATAGAGCAGGAGGCATGAATCTCTTAAGTACTGATTGTTCAGCCAAAACAGAGAGAGGTTAGTTAGAATATTTGAGGTCAGCATTGCCATAGGTGAACACAGGCATGCACAATGATTAGAAAGACTAAGTCTGCCTTGAAACAGTACTTGAAACAAATGGCTTTGATATTATTATTAAATTAATGCTTTATAAAACACCTGTTTGGAAACATATAATGTTTTACACACTACAAATTGAGAGTAAGGACCATGAAGTTATGCAATAATCTCACAAAATAATTTGGAAGTTTGCATCTATATTTTTCTCTCTGTATAAATTTTAGTAGTTTTGTCACCTACAATGTGTTATTTTTAAAGAAAACAACAGTATTTGCTTAAATTATTACTATATGACTAAAATTAGAAAATGGATGTGAAGTAACTTACATAGTTGAGTTATACAGTATTCAAAATCTACTTAGGTTTCTTGAATGATATATCTATTATTTATTATTTTTAATTTATGTGCTTGGGTATTTTGCCTGCATGTGTGGACATCCACCACAGGTATAAAGGCCCTTAGTGGCCAATAGACCATACTGTGTTCCCTTATCTGGAGTAACAGACTGTTGTGAGCTACTAGGTAGATTCTGGAAAGAGAAGCTAGGGCCTCTGTAAAACTAGAAATTCCGACAGATTGCTGAGCCATTTCTAATGTTTTTTTTTTTATGAGCTGTGTTGGTAATCTAAGCTTCATTTAAACTGATAATCTAAAATATTAGAAACAGTAATGATGAGGCAAAAGATTGATAATATTCCAAAATTCCTTTCAAGCAGAATTTGTATTATGAGGAACAAGATGGTCTATCCTCTGAGAATAGATCAGATTGGCAGGTGGAATTAAGAATGCTCAAGTAAATCTTCTGGGATTATGTAATTCTATGTGTATGCATATATATATATATATATATATATATATACAAAGTTAATGTGAGGTTCCATATTAAAATTTGCCACACTGCACATTTATATTCTGTATATTACACTCTGTATTAATACATTTTTGATTATCACAAATTATGTATTTAAGTGATTTGTGCCTATATTCTTTTAGAAATCCTGTAACATATGATTGTTCTTTATATATTCTGAATATTAGTCCTCTATTGGATATGGAATTGGTAAAGATCTTGTCACCTCCTGTGGACTGCACTTTCTACAAATGGCAGTGATCTTTGACTTACAGAAGCTTTTCTGTTTCATGAGGTCCCATTTATTAACTGTTGCTGTTAGTGCCAATACTATCAGGGTTCTGTTTAGGATATCTCCTCTTCCAAGAATTTGGGGCTATTCTCCACTTTGTATTTTATCAGGTTCACTATATCAGGTATTTTTGTTGAGGTCTTCAGTCCATTAGGACATGAATTTTGTGCAGTGTGATAAATATGTACTTGCTTTATTTATTATGGTTTAGCATGTCCATTTTATCTGAAATATCTCCATGACTTTTGTCATGAAGAGACATTGGACTTTTTCAAATACCTTTTGTTTTTGTTTTTGTTTTTGTTTTTGCTTCTTATTAGATGATGATCTGTTTCCCCCCCCCCTTTGAGTTGTATTTATTTTATAGATTAGCATTGCTGAGTTTTGTATATCAAACTATCCCTGCATCTCTAGGATGAAGCTTACTTGATCATGACCAATGATCTTTTTTATGTGTTCTGAGAGTCAGTTTGCAAGTATTTTTTGAGTACTATTACAAAAGTAAATTGGCCTTTAATTCTCATTTTTTATGTCTTTATATGGTATAAGGGGTTTGGGTATAAGGGTGCTGTGGCATTATAAAATAAATTGGGCATTTTTCTGTTGCTGATTTGTGGATTAATATTATGAGTTTGGTGTTAACTCATATTTTTTAATATGTGGTACAATTTTGTGCTAAACTCTCACTCCCAGTGTTGTTTTGGTTGCGACACTTTTCATGACTGCTACTATTTCAGTATGGGTTTGAAATCTGTTAAAATCAGCTATGTGGTCTATATTTAACCTTGGCAAGTAGTAGCTATTGAGAAAGTCATCTTTTTGGTTTTTTGCTTTTGTTTTTTGTTTGTTTTTGTTTTTGTTTTGTTTTGTTTTATTTTTTACTTTACAATTTTAGGGATTATAGATTTCCAAACTTGTCCTTGTGGTTTTCTGGATTCCCTTGGTATGTGCTGTTATGTCCCGTTTTTCATTTCTGATTTTGTTAATTTGAATATTCTTTTTCTGCTTTTTAGTTAATTTGGATGAGGTTATTGATTTTCTCAAAGAACCAACTCTGCTTCATTGATTCTTTGTATTTTTACTGTTGTTTTCATTTTACTGATTTCACCTTCAATTTTCATTATTTCTTGCTGACTACTCATTTTGGGCATATGTTTTTTCTTTTTGTTCCAGCCCTTTCAGGTGTTCTGCTAATTTATTAGTATGAAATCTCTCCATTTTTTCAATATAGGCAATTAGAGCTCTGAACTTGCCTCCTAGAGCTTCCTTTATTTTGTTCAGTAAGTTTCTGTATGTTGTGTATTCGTTGTATTCATATCTAGAAAGTTTTCAATTTCATTCTTATTTCTGTCTTCACCCATTTTTTATTCAGTAGACATTTGTTCAGTTTCCATGTGTTTGTAAGCTTTGTGTTGTTTCTGTTCTTGTTGATATCCAACTTTAATTCATGATAGTCTGATAGGATACAGGGAGTTATTTCAATATTCTTGTAATTGTTGTGACTTGTATTGTGTCAGTATGTGGTCAGTTTTAAAGTTAGTTCCATGAGAAGCAAAGAAGAATGTATCCTCTTTCGTGTTTTGTGTTTGGGTAGAATGTTCTGTTAGTATAATGTTAAACCAACTAGTGTTTCTTGCGACTATGAATTTGTGTGTTTGGAATACATTAGAAAACAAAAGAGTATCTCCCCTTAATGTTCTCTCCTATCATCTCTTTTTTTTTTTTTTTTTTTTTTTTTTGCCTAGTACAGATTCATTTGAATTCATTTGGTTTGATATGTGTTCTGAGCTCTGCTTTGGAACCTTATCTGCTCTGGTCTGCATTCCTGCAAAAGTTTTGAATCTTCTTTGATATTTCTTCTCCATGATAAACTAGAGTTTGGAACACAATTCCAAAATCTCTGTTGGATTTTTTAGTAGAAGTGCTAACAGTTCTAAAACATACACTCAGATATCGAGTACTTAGTATTGTAACTATATGCTGTAATTTAGAGTTGAATTTACATTTAATTACATGCTAGTTTTGTACATGTTGTAAATAATCTTATCTCTTCAAATAGAGTTTTTTTCCTAATATAAAGAAAGCACACTCACCCTGTGGAAACTTAGGTTATAAGCTGCCACGTTATTTAGTTTTCATTTGATTCCTTTATTTCGTTTGTTGACCAATTATCTTGATTTTTCATATTTAATCTGCTGGAGAAGTTAAGAGATAATAAGATATTATTTATAAGTAAGTAGTACTTTCTTTAAACTAAGTGATTTTATTTCAAGATCATGGGAAATATATATATTTTTAAACATTTCCTTATAAAAATCTATGTTGTTCATATTGTTGTTTGTCCTCAGAGCTCCCAGGGACTAAAACACCAACCAAAGAGTACACACAGTGAGATCAATGGCTCCAGCAGCATATGTATAGCAGAGGATGGCCAAGTTGGTCATCAATGGGAGGAGAGGTTCTTGGCCCTGTGAAGGTTCTATGTCCCAGTGTAGGGGAATGCCAGGGCCAGTAAGCAGGAGGGGGTGGGTGGTGAGCAGAGGGAAGGGGAAGGGAACAGGGAGTTTTTTTTTCTTTTCTTTTCTTTTCTTTTCTTTTCTTTTCTTTTTCTTTCTT
>JADRCD010201463.1:0-42141 GCA_019843815.1 Montemys delectorum
GGGGGGGGGGGTGGGCTCCACGGCAGGCAGGCTCCTACCCTTGGCAGCAACTTCCTCTCCAGCCCATCCAGATCTAGTTCCCATCCTCAACCGGAAGAGAAACAGAAACCATTTAGCGCAATAGGAAAAAGCCAGAGCCCTACCCTGACTCCCTCTGTCTCTGCAGGGAGGAAGAGGAAGTAGGAGATGGCCCATTTCATAAGGCTGGCCCCTTCATTTTTACCTATAAGAAAACCATGTCCAGAGAGGGGCAGTGACTCGCTCAAGGGTACCTAGCAAAATAGCACCAGTGTCAGAAATGGATCCAACCAACCCTTCAGAGAAAACTCCTTTACCCAATCCCAGGTCCAGTGAGGACAAAACACAGGGACGGGAGATGACATTGCAGCAGAAGACTTAGGGGGCACACTAGGAAGCACTTTCCCCTTAGGACTGGTAAACCTGGGCATAGGAGCAAAGGAGCGCTCACCTCCTGCCAGGCACATCTGTAGAGCAGGACCTCAGAGGAACTCAATGGCTCTCTGGGGTTAGGAAGAGGGCTGAGACTGGCCACCAGTCACACCTACAGGGACAGTTACAGGAGGCTGAGTCAGGAGGAAGGCGCCCATGGCCAAGCTGTGTGTGCTCAGAATCACTGTATCCTGCCACAGAGAGGGGAGCGAGGATTCCATTGTGTAGATGAAAGTGAAGGGCAGAGTGATGGGTCCGGAGAGGCGTACCACACACACTAGGCCCAAACAGTTCCACGAGTAAGAGGTTTAATTGGGAGGGTGAAAGGGGGAAGTGGCACGGAAAGAGAGGAGTGAGAGAGACAGAAAGATGGAGGAATGTTCCCCATGTATATATATGGGTTGTGAAATGTGGCCCAAGTAAAGGTGGGAGGCGAACCCTAGGGATTTTGGGAATATGGTGGCTGTTGCCCTAGCAACAGGTCTGTGGACCCGCCCATACATAGGCGCAGGCTTTTCGGTGACGCTAACACAGAGTCTGAGCAACATTTCCAGGGTCACACAGTCTCTCCACTCAGTTCCCAAAACATAGACACAGGAGAGTTTTAAAACACGGCCCATAGGTGTACAAAATCCTCACAACCCTAGCACCAAGGAAGCAGGCCCAAGCAGATCTCTATGAGTTCCGGGCCAGCCTGGTCTACAGAGATTTCAGGCCAGACAGAGCTACATAGTTGGACCTTGTCTCAAAACCAAACAAACAAATGTGGACCATGAGCCAAGTATGGTGGCTCATACCTGTAACCCTAGGTTTAGAGAAGTAGAGACAGGAGGATCAGAGATGCAAGGGCATTCTCAACTACATAGTGAGTACAAGGCTAGCCTTGATTACATGAGACTCTGTTTCAAATATATATGTGTATACACACATTTATGTATGTGTGTGTGTGTATATATATGATCCACTAAGCAAGTTTGTGGGTGAACCATACATTAATCCAAATGTTGATCAGAAAAAAAAAATCACCTCCTCATTATTTTAAAGAGTTCCATTGTGTAACCCAAGCTGGTTTTGAACTTCCTACAATCCTCCTAGTGTACCCTAGTAAGGACTCAGGCGTTCAGGCTTAGGGATCACAGGAATGTGTACTGTGTCCACTTAGGTTATTTGGATGGGCTTGCTGTGAAGGAAAATAGTAAATGGATAATAATTTAGGGAGCAAAACATACAGAAAATGATGAACAAGTGGCTGTGAGGCTCCACAGCGGCACTAAGAACCCATCAGGTCAAAGGCAGCTCATATAACCCTGCCTGGGCCCTGTGGTTGCTGTGTACAGTGGCTCTTATGTGGTCACCTGCATGTGAGGGTCATTCATCCTTGGCAATGCAGGCCCAGGGCTTACAGTAAGAGCCAGACCTGGTTGCTGGCCTGAGGTGGGCAGAGGGAAAAGGGTAAGGTTGTGGGGTTGAAAGTATGAGTACTTGGACTTGGCTCTGTGAAGGGGCAGGGCCCCTAGCCTGCCCTGTGTGGGTGCCCCTTCCTCTCTCAGTTTGAGCTCCTCATTTAGGGTCCCAGTTCCTAGTCTCTTCTCAGGCTTGGTTTCAACTTTGCTCACTGTCTGTGACACTAAGGGCAAAGATTCAGACACTGGGCCTCCCACACCAGTCTTGAGGACCGATCAGAAATCCAGTTGCATGGAACTGGACACTAAAACTGGCAACCAGCCACTTCTGGGCCCCAGGGACTTGAGAGAAGGACTCAGGGTTCAACCAGAGCCTGACCTTCTGAGCTTGCAGTCTGGGGTCACCCTCGGAGGGGCAGGCCACTGGAGACGTCAGACACACTCACCCCAAGGCTTGACACAACAGGAGCCTCCAGGGAAGGAAGTGTCTTGCCTGTCGGGAAGAAACCTCAAGATGGAGCACTAGCTTCCTTTTGTGATAACACACACGGGAGGCAGTGGCAAAAAGCTCTCTGTGCATTTGAGCTAGCCTGATCTACTTATTGTGTGGCAGGACATCTAGAGTTACATAACGAGAGCCTGTCTAAGGAAAAAGAAAAGAGAAATTCCCTAGAAACTTCTGGCTCTGAGTTTCTTCACATAGACTTTTACCTAATCTGCAAAATAACACTAGTACATCCTGTGACCCATTAAACAGACAGTAAACTGTCTCAAAAGGCGTGATTATCTGGGTTCTCCCTTCCTTCCTTCCGTCCTTCCCTCCCTCCCTTCCTTCCTTCCTTCCTTCCTTCCTTCCTTCCTTCCTTGCTTCCTTCCTCCCTCCCTCCCTCCTTCCCTCCCTTCCTTCCTTCCTTTCTTCCTTCTTTCCGTCTTCCCTCTTCCCTTTGGAGACAAAGTCTCATATAGCCCAGGCTAGCCTCAAACTTGTTATGTAGCCAAGGTGAACTTTCTAATCTTTCTAATCCTCCTGCCTCAGCCTCCTGAGTACTGGGATTACAGGCCTGGACCACCACACCCAGTTCTAATCTAAACTTGATTGACAGCTTAAAGACAGGCACAGAACCCCTGGAGGAGAAGCCAGTCTCACAGTGTTCTTGGCTGCAGGCACTCAGTGTCAGTGAGCTAATGATCATTATGGCCTCTGATCTAAAACGTCTCCCCAGTGACCACATCACTTAGCCCATGCCAACAGGAACATACATCTTTGTTCCCTGTTCTCAGCTGAGGAGTCTGAGATTAACAAAGGTGCCTCCACTAAAAACTACAACCAGCCACTCTGGGCCCTCCACCACACCCTTTCTCAATAGCAGCATGGGCAGAAGAGGGAGGACCTAGGACCCAGAGAGGCACAGGCAGCTATAGGATGAAGCAGGCCAATTGGAAATTCCCCAGGTATCCTCATTTCCAACCTCACATCCATCTTCCAGACATAGCTAGCAACTCATGTCCTTAATCCCAGTACTCCAAGATTCAGGCTGAAATAGCAGGCTCGACATGAGTTTGGGGCTAGCCTCTGCTGCACAGTAAGTTCTAAGCAAGCTGTGGCACAAGGATTAGGGTGGGGACTGTCTTTATGTTCTCTCCCCCACAGTGCTAAAATATCAGCCTCTTTTCATTCCCCGTTTCCTTTAACTCTTCCTCCTAGGACATTGTTTCATGGTGACTGTGCATGTGTATGAAGAAAAACATGTGAAGGCTCCAGGCTGTTTGAAATGAAGTTAAACAATGCCAGTGCTTACGGGAAGGGAAGGCTCATAATGGAGCATTAGCAGCAGGCAGTTGGAGAGCTGTGGATTGCTCATTGGACAGTGATGGGTGTCTCAGAGCTGAACCACACGCCACTAAGGTAAGTAACCAGATCAGCTCTGATGACTAGAAAATGGCCTTTAAGAAAATCAGAGGAGCTGAAGAGATGATGGCTCACCAGTATAGTCCTGGCTGCTCAGAATTCAATTCCCAGCAACCACTTGGTGGCTCACAACCATCTGTAATGGGATCTGATGCCCCCTTCTGCTGTATCTGAAGACAATGACAGTATATTCACATACATAAAATAAATAAATTAATCTTTAAGGAAAGAAAGGAAGGAAGACAGGCAGGCAGAGAAAGAGAGAGAGAGAGGGAGGGAAGGAGGGAGGGAGGGAGGGAAGGAGGGAGGGAGGGAGGGAGGAAGAGGGGAAGAGAGAAAGAGAGAAAGGAAAGAAAGAAAGGAGGAAGGCAGGACCTGAGCTGAGACGGCTTAGTGCTCAACCGTGCTTCCTAGTCTTACAGAGGACACGAGTTCAGTTCCCAGCCCATGCCAGGTTGCTCATAGCTGCCTGTTAACCCCAGTTCAGGGAATCCTACTTCTGGCCCCCAAGGGTTTTGAATGTCCAAACCACAGGCAAACACATACACATAATAATAAAAAAAAAAAATTTAAGACAATTTTTTTAAAAAAATGGGAAAGGGGAGAAGGGTTGCTGGAGAGATGGCTCAGTGGCTAAGAAACTGACTACTCTTCCAGAGGATCCTGGTTATATTCCCAGGACTCACATGGTGGCTCATGCCTGTCCATAACTCTAGCTCCAATGATCCAACACCCTCTTCTGACATCTGTGGACACCAGGCATGCATAGTACACAGACATACATGGAGAGACACCCATATACAGAGAATAAAACAAGTGCCAGGCAGTGGTGGTACATGCCTTTAATCCCAGCACTTGGGAGGCAGAGATAGGCAGATTTCTGAGTTCGAGTCCAGCCTGGTCTTCAGAGTGAGTTCCAGGACAGCCAGGACTACAGAGAGAAACCCTGTTTTGAAAAACAAAAATAGATAAACAAACAAACAAACAAATAAATAAAGCAAGCAAGCGGAACATGCTAACACATACCTTTAATTCCAACTCTCAGGAGGCAGGTGGGGCTACGTAGTGAGACCCTATCTCAAAAGTAAAAATAAATAAAATAAAATGTAGTCATCTAACAATTATTAGTGGGGAATTTCTTTTTTGAGGGAATTCGAGGATTCAAACCCAGGACCTTATACATGGTAAGTAAGTTCTCTGCCACTGACCTACAAAATCCAATCAAGTTGTTGTTCTTGTTTCGAGACAGGGTTTCTCTGTGTATCCCTGGCTTTCCTGGAACTCACTCTGTAGACTAAGCTGGCCTCAAACTCAGAGATTAGCCTGCCTCTGCCTCCCAAGTCCTGGGATTATAGGCGTGGGCCACCACTGCTGGGTTTGAGGCAGGTTCTTATATATCCCAAACTGGCCTCAAACTCACTATGAAACTGAGAATTACTTGGAATTCCTAATCCTTTTTCCTTCATTTCCATAGTGCTGGGCTTGGGCCACCATGGCTGGCTTCTACTGGTTTTTTTTTATAGATTTATTTATAGTGGAAGTGGGCATGCGCTGTGGTGTGTCTGTGGAGGTTAGAAGACAACTTGAGGTATTCCATTTTCTCTTTTTACCATGTGGCTCCCTGGGAGCAAACCCAGGTTGCAGGCTTAGTGGCAAGTGTCTTCTCCTACTGAGCCATCTTGCCAGCCCCATACATTGTATTTTATATATATGTATATTAAATGCAGTGCCTGATTGGATTTCTACAAAGATAAATAAATACCTAGCAAATAGAATGTCTCAGGAAATAGGGCCCATAAGCCCAAGCCTAAGCTTTTGCTGCGGTTATACTGTTGGGCACCAAGCCAGGTCTTTACCCATAACCAGAGGTTTTAAGTTGCTCACCCACTGAAGCTGCCCATCAGGGGAGTTATCACTTCCAAGTTGCTCGTACTCTCTGCACTGGCCCACGTACCTAGGATAGTATGGGCTACACTACAGAGGCACAGCCTCCAGCCCATCTCTAGGCCTCCTTCCCCCAGGCCCTCAGCTGCCTGTATCCTGGGAATCCCCTCCCACCACTTCCCCTCTTGACTCATTTCAAGTCACATGAGGAACACATTTGTGAGGCCCTGACTCAGCCAGTGCTAACGGACTAATGAGCCTCCCTGCTTTCCTATCTGGTGTCAGGCATCAGAGATGGCATTTTCAGAGCACAGAGGACGACAGCTGGAGCCTGGAGGAAAGGCGCTTACCCATCTGGCTCCTCCTAACTGACAAGCTATTTCTGCCTCCTGCCAGACCCTCCATACCACGGGGACCCATGCTCCTCTTTGGCCAAGCTCTGTCTTCCAGAACTCGTCCCTTCCGCTTTCCTACCCAAACCTGCCTGCTATGTCCTCTCCGGCACAGAGAGCAGGAGGACCTATGTTTAAGTTCCGGCTCTGATTAGCTAGGCGAGTACTCTGCCTCTCTCGGTGACCTCACTTGTCCCATAGACGTGTTGAAACTGCTACTCTACCTTTCGCTGATGTGAAGAGGACCAAAATAGTTCAACCACAGTGAGGAATCATCTCACACCAGATAGAATGGCTATCACCAAACCAAACAAATGACAAATGAGATGTCAGAAAGAGGAACTCTCAGACTCTGTTGGTGGAAATGGAAATTAGTGTAGTCACTATGGAAAACAGTATGGAAGTTCCTCAAGAACTAAAAATAGAGTTATCATATGATCCAGCTAGCTCACTACTAGCTACATATCCAGAGGAAGGGGAGGGAAGGAGTGCTTTGAGGAGGAGGCAGCTATACTTCCATGATGACTGTGTTGTTCACAGGATCCAAGGTACAGAATTAACCAGATGTCCTTGGATCAATGGAGACAATGAAATCAAACACATACACACAATCTGACCATTTTAAAAAAAAAAAAAATCAGCCGGGGAGTGGTGGCACATGCCTTTAGCCCCAGCACTCGGGAGACAGAGGCTGGCAGATTTCTGAGTTCAAGGCCAGCCTGGTCTACAGATCGAGTTCCAGGATAACCAGGGCTACACAGAGAGACCCTGTATTGAAAAACCAAAAACCAAACCAAAACAAAACAAAACAAAAAACAACAACAACAAAAATCAACAAAATTCTATAATCTGTGGCTCCACAGATAGAATTGGAGACCGTGAGGCCTGGGTGGATGGTTCTGTGGGTAAAGGGCTTGCTATGCAAACTTGAGGACCTCTGTTGATCCCCAGTAACCTATGGGGAGAAAAAAAGTCAGTTGTAGCAGCATGACCCATATCCCATTGTTGGTAGGCAAAGACAAGATCTCCAGGGATCAGTGGCCATCTAAGCTAGCCAGTCAGTGAGCTCTGGGGTCAGTTTAAGACCCTGTCTCAAAAGGTAATGTGGGCCAAGCAGTGGTGACACATGCCTTTAATCCCTGCACTTGGGAGGGCAGAGGCAGGTGGATTTCTGAGTTCAAGGCTAGCCTGGTCTTGAGAGTGAGTTCCAGGATAGCCAGAGCTATACAGAGAAATCCTGTCTCAAAAAACCAAAAAACAAAACAAAACAAAACAAAAAAGACACATCTCAAGCGATCAACAATAACAGCAAGAGACTGGGTGATTTCAGGTTAAGTGAAATAAGTCAAATATGGGAAGACAATAATCACTTGTCTCATATCTAAGTTCATCTTAGAGCTATCGAAACAGCTAAGTGGGGAAAGGTATCTACCACCAGGCCCAATGACAAAAGTGCTCCCTGGCACCCACATGGAAGAAGGTAAAAATTGATTCTCAAGAACTGTCCTCTAACCTCTCCTCATGGCCCCACAGCACATGTGCCTGCCCACCCGTCCATACCAGTACATAAAATGTCATTTTAAAATTGATATTTTCAAAGCTGGGTGGTGGTGGCGCACGCCTTTAGTCCCAGTACTTGGGAGGCAGAGGCAGGTGGGTTTCTGAGTTCGAGGCCAGCCTAGACTACAGAGTGAGTTCCAGGACAGCCAGGACTACACAGAGAAACCCTGTCTCAAAACCCAAAAAAAAAAAAAAAAAGTTGACTTCAAGGCTGGATCATGGTGGCCCATGCCTTTAGTCCTAACACTTGGGAGGCAGAGGCAGGCAGATCTCTGAATTTGAGGCTAGTTCCAAGATAGCCAGGACTACTCAGAAAAACCCTGTCTCTTTTTTTTTTTTTAAAGATTTATTTATTTATTATATATAAGTACACTGTAGCTGTCTTCAGACATACCTGAAGAGGGCATCAGATATCATAACAGATGGTTATGAGCCACCATGTGGTTGCTGGGATTTGAACTCAGGACCTCTGGAAGAGCAGTCAGTGCCCTTAACCACTGAGCCAGCTCTACAGCCCAAACCCTGTCTCAAACAACAACAATAACAACAACAAAAACAAAACAAAAAAAAACAAAAAAAAAAACCACTTGACTTCATAGAGGCTGGAGAGATGGCCCAGGGCACATAATGCTCTTCCAGACGACCTGAGTTTGAGTCCCAACACTCATGTTGGACAGCTCACAGCTGTTTTAAGCTCTAGTTTCAGGGGCTCTGACATGCTCTTCCAGACTCTGTGGGCATCCATCCACACAGACCTAAAAACATACACAAATACACACATACAGACACACACACAGACACACACACAGACACACACACACCTCAAACTAGTTGATAAGACTGTCAGTGCTGAGAAGAGGGAAGTCAGAGATGATGGTTGGCCATATAAAAGTGCTTAGAGGTTCTGGTGTTCTGTAGCATAGTGAGAGTACTCAAATGGATACAGAGAAAACACTCATACACATAAAATAAAATTTTTTAAAAAAGGTAATTACAAAAAAAAAGATAATTACTTATCTGACCATTGCATGTTATAGATATATATAGAGAGAGATAATATGAATCACAACATCAATCATTATATGTTAATTAGAAATTAGGAAAGTTTTAGGGCTAGAATGTACCCTGGTGAAAGACAACTTACCTAGCATGATCAGATGCTGTGCCTGATTGAAAACACTGCAGAAAGACTAAATAGTTTTATTTATTTATTGGAGACTAGATCTTACTATGTAGTCCTGGCTAGCCTGAAACTCTCTATGTAGATGAGGCTGGCTCTAAACCAGTGATCTACCTGCCTCTGTCTCCCCAGTGTTCTACCTGCCTCTGTCTCTCCAGTGTTAGGATTAAATATTTTCACCATCACACATGGCAAGACTTTTAAAAAGGACTCTAAGTTTAATTCACTTGTAGCCCAAACTGTTCTCCATAGAAGAGAATGACTCTGAGCTAACGGACCCTCCTGCCTCTAACTCCCAAATGCTGGGATTATAGGCATGAGCTACCATACACAGCTGTAAATGCACTTTTAAAAAACCTGTTTGGAAAAGAAACAAAAAGGCACCAAAAAACCTGTTTGGGGATGGGGAACACAATTCAGCTGGTACAGTGCTTGTCTACCATGCACAAAACGATAGAACTGACCTCCAGTTCAGCATAACGGGTGCACTGGACAGGAGCACAGCACTTGGAGGTCATTCTCTGCTATAGAGTAAGTTTGAAGCTAGCCTGAAGCATGTGAGACCATCTCAGAACAAAAACAGCCCCCACCCAGTCAGCTGGGAACGTATTTCATAAACTGTGAAGTATTTTCCCAGCTCATGGCTACACGAGGTGTTTCAAGTCTCAGGAATTCCAAGGGAGAAATGATACTAAGGAATAGCTTTAGTGGTGAGATTTCAGGCAGATGGGGACGGCCACATAACCAGTAGGTTCTGCCACATATACAGTCTCACCCCTTCCCTAAATCACACCCTAAGGCATGCCCTTGGAGGGAGAGTCTCTTGATCTGGGTAAGAAGAGCTGGAAGTGACTACACTGACCTCCAAACAGGAAGTGGACTGAGGAAGCGAGCACCAGGCCTGCTTCTGCTTTAGGTGTGATTTGCACACTTTGTCTTGGCAAGCACAGTGGAGCTCCGGAGGCAGCGTGAGATGAAAAGCTCTCTTCTGGAGGGGTGGATACAGCACTCAGGGCAGAGCCTGTGGCTTCCCAGATGCCTGCATTCCTCACTCTGCTCTGCCACGTGCTGTTTGCCTGTTGGGAGATCTCTCATCATCTCTGGGCCCGTGTTTCCTTGGGCTGTGGCAAATCCAAACCCAGCAGGGTCTTTTTGCACTTGACCCGGATGCTTGCAGCTGACACACACTGGAGTGGGGTGTGGTCCCTGTGCTACCAGCCAGCCCTGTCCATCTTTCTGCAATTGCTAGTCTAGAACTTACCTCGGGGCAGGGCCCAGAGAGATCCAGTGTCTTTTGGAGGCAGACAGCACATCTGCATTTCCATAGCCTTCAGAAAGTTCCTTAGCTTTCCTCCCTGTAGTTACAGAAATCGCCAGGCCCTGCCAGTTGCCAGTGTTTCAGGAGCGCCCTGTGGCCCATGGTTCTTTGTTGTTTTCGGGGTTTTGTTTTGTTTTGTTTTGTTTTGTTTTTATCTTTCAAGACAAGGTCTCATGCTGGCCTTCAACTTGCTACACAGCCAACAATGACATTGAACTCTGTGAGCCCCGGCATTATAGGACCTGAGTCACCACTCGTAGCTCTATGCTGTGTTGAGTTATCACATCCAGGGTAGGGCGTCAGAGGCAAGCGCGCCCTACCAGCTGAGCCACATCCCCAGCCCCATAGATTGGTTTTGTTTTTTTGGTTTTTGCTTTTTTTTAATGAATGCTAGATGTCCTGCCAAATCCTGAAGCTGCTGCCACAGCTGTATTTCAGGAAGCTAAGGCCTGAGAGTGGATGTCAGGAAGGACAATTCCTATCCCTTGTTTCCCAATTCCAGGCCTGGACGGAGGCAAACGGTTGATGTCTGGAGCTCTTACTAGCCAAAAGTACAACTGTCAGGACTGGGCTGGTGTCCTGATGGGGAGGAGTGAATGCAGCTAGGACCTTCTACAGTCTCCTGTGTGGCCAGAGCCCAGACCCTGCCCTGGTCTCTCCATTTGTAAAATGTAGCTTGGATGCTTTTTCTTGTTAATTTTGTTTCTTTCTTTCCTCCCCACTCCTTCCCCCAGTGCTGGGACTGAACCCCAGAGACCAACCACCTTCGGGGCCTCACGCTTGTGAAGCAAGTCTTTTACCCCTGTGCCCCATCACTGTGCCTCATCCAGAGCCCTACACTGCAAGCTTCTGAGGTCCTGCCCCTCACTTTGTCTGTTTTTCCACCTCCTGAGCACTGGGATCACAGGGCTTGCAGTCCCGCTGCACAGGTTTTATATGGTGCTAGAAACAGAGACCAAGGACACGTGCAGACCAGGCAGATACTTTACCAGCTACGATCCATCTGCGGCTTGTAGACACTCCGTGACTGACAGAGACTCCCAGGCAGCCTGAGTGGGACGGGGCTCTCCTGAGTCGTGCTTTGATAATACAGTGGCATGCCTGGGCAGTGATGGCACATTCCTTAATCCTAGCATTCAGGAGGCAGAGTCAGGTAGATCTCTGTGAGTTCAAGGCCAACCTGGTTTACAGAAATAGTTTCAGGATAGTTTTATCTTGGGAAAAAAAAATACAGTGGCAAAAGAATCATTGCTTCTTGAAGGCCCAGTGCCAGCACTGCCCAGGAGTAGGTCAGATATGGCCTCCTTTTATCCTCAAACCAAAAGTGGATATTATGCTTTCAGTCTCCAGAAAGGAGACCAGGACTAGAGTGGTTAGATAACTTCTCAAAGATCACAGAGCTGGAAGGGACATGCCACAAAACCAACAGGCTACTGAGTCTTGTGGAAGAACTCAGACATATAAGAAAGGATAAAGGACTCTAGAGTTCCTCCTGGGGCTCCAGAAAAAGTCTAGAGCATGTGGAGATCCTGCCTCTCAAAGCCACTGTCCTCTGGCTCAGGCCTGATGGGTAAATTTGGAACTGAGTTCCTCTCAGGGAAGAACAGAGGGCTATCTGACCTGGGGTGTCCTTTGCTCCCCCAAAGCAGAGACACTAGATAGCACGAACATGGGTCTCCTCCTCTGCACCCCTGAAGCACTCTGTCAATACACTCCCTAGTCCACAGAGCAGCACACTTCAGTGCCACCTCGAGACCCGGGGACTCTGGAGACATTTGGAGCTCAGCCTCCAAGCAGCCTGGCACTGGCTGCATGAAACAGGGCAGGCCAGCTCTCTTTCAGACCCAAGGTCACAGGCAAAAAGGAAATGGAGGTGGGCGGTCCCAGAATGCTGATTCAGCTGGAAGGCCTTGTGGAGGAAGGTGTCAGAAGGGCTGGCCCTGCCTGGGCACAGCCCACCCAGCTTTGCCCTCTGCAAAGTCAGGACCACAGAGGTCACTTGGCTATTTAGGCCAGCTTGTGGACAGGAGTGAGACATGGACCTAAGGTTGACCAGAGCCTGGCTCACTCTGCTCTGTACACTGTCAGGGCTTTCCAGTTACCAGCAGCTATGGGGACACTGGTAGGAAAAGAAATGCTTTTAAAGTCTTTTTAGGCATTATCTCAAAAAACAACTCCTAGAAATAAAGTGTATGTGCGTGTTCATGTGCGTCTGCAGCCGTGTGCCTGTGGCTCGGGTGCATGGAGGCCAGGGGAGGGAGGCAAACAAAACCTCTTTGCTTTTGTGTGAAGGCAGGAGCCAGCCAAGCTGGGACAGATCTGACAGAACCACAGCTAATGGTGTGAGTGGCTGATGAATGATCCTGACATCACAGCCTGCGGGGGACAGTCTTGCCTGTTCATAGTGACAAGCCAAGCCATTCGATTTACAATCTGTCCAGATATGGTAAAGGGACTCTACATTGCCCATGTAGGTCACAATTCTCAGCATTGCTGACATTTTAGGCCAGAGGTTGTGGGCTATCCAATGGGTTACAGCAAGGACGGCTGCTCAGCAAGGCCCAGGAGTCTTCCTGCCTCTGCTGCCCCAGTGCTGGGATTACAAATATAGGCTACCATGTTCTGTCCACCACCACCCCCCCTTAGCTATTTAAAATGTTTGTATTATATTTGATAATTGTGTCTGAACATTTCTCTGTGTGGATCTGTGGATGTAAGTACAAAGCCCAAGGAGGTCAGAGGTACCAAATCCCCTGGAGCTGGAGTTACAGGCGGTTCTGAGCTGCCTGATGCGGATGCCGGGAATGGAACTCATGTCCCTTGATGAAGCAGTATATATTCTCAATCACTGAACCACCATCACTCTAGCCTTATCTATTTATTTAGAGAATTCTTGAGCACACATGCATGGAGAACAAAGAACAACCTCTCTTTCCACCATGTGGGTTCCCAGGATCCCACTCAGGCCATTGGGCTCAGCAGCTGGTACTTTTGCCCTCTGATGATCTGGCTGGCATGAGAAAACTGAATTTGTATGGGAGAGACATGCGCTTGGCTTAGCTCCCCAAGAGCCAAGGGGCACCGTTGGAAGAACCCTCCTGAGACGGTTTCTTCTTACCTATCATAGTGTGGCTAGCCTGAAGTAACAAATGAAACTCGGTATGCTGTTGCTACCAACCAGATACTCGGACTGTTGGCTCTGCCTAGTCCGATTCTGGTGCCACCGGACCCCTCCCCGACACCATCCTTCCTGTACTTTGCTTTCTCCACAGAGTCTCTATCCCAGAGGAAAAAGAATTAATCCTTTCTACATCCATGGAGCATTCAAGTCCCCTGAATCCAATTCTGCCTCCTAAGAGAACCTACCCCTCCATGCCACTCCCATGGTGGCCCTGCCACCAAGGTCCACCACCCCTCACCTGCTCCACTAGGCCCACCTCCTACAGATTTCCTTCTGTCCAGGTTCCACCCCTCAGCCTTTACTTAACCCCCTCAACACCTTCAAGGACGAAGTCCAAGCACTCTGAGTGGATTTCTTAACTGTCAATGCCTCCTCCTACCTCAGCTTCTGTTTCCTCTCCATCCCTTAGCACTTACTCTACAGGATACCCCATAATGAATTCACTGTGGGTCAGAAAAACTTAGCTGCCTTTCATCTGCCTGAGATGTTCTCCCTCACTCATGTTTGGTAAACTCTTAGTCATCCTATGAATCCCAGATAAAGGCCACTCCTCCATGAAGCCATATCCTGTTCCCTGACCCAAAGTAGCCAGAGACATCTGCCCTGCTATATAGGACTTGACCATCTAATAATGAAGAGCTTGCCTCAGTCAGTGTCTTTACTGTCTCCTGAGTGGCAGGGAGCCACCTGCCCGAGGACCCCACTTTCTTGTACTTAGTATCTATGTATCTGGTGCTGGTACAGAATAGATGCATTACCCGCTTACTAAATCCTTACTATAATATGGCAGGCTCTGGGCTAGATGCCGTACCAAAATGATCATCAAAAATTCCTTCCTGAGAGATGGGACAGACTCAGAGGGGCTGAGCAGCCGGCCCAGGCCATGAAGCTTATGAACACTGCTGTCAGTGACACAGTTCTCCCTTGGGATGTGGCCTCATGCCAATGTTATCAGCCCCCCAGATGTGGTCTCCAAAGAAACACCAATCTCACACCTAACTAGAACTGAGAGTAGAAGAGCCTTTTGTGTCTATACAGCTATCAAGCTGGGATCTCTTCTTTCTTTTCTGTTCTTTTTTTTTTTTTTTTTTTTTGTGCTGGGAATCAAACCCAGGGTCTTTTACATGCTGGGTGGGCCTCTCCCCACTGACTCACCCCCTAACCTAGTTGCAGATGACTTTTCTTTTTTTTCTTTCTTTCTTTCTTTTTTTTTTTTTTTTTTTTTTGGAGACAAGGTTTCATGTTGCCTTAGCTGGCCTCAAACTCGACAGATAGCTGGGGGTGGCATTGTACTCCTGAACCTCTTGCCTCTACCTCCCAAGCACTGGATGACCGGAATGTACCACCACACCCTGCTCTGGTTTGTGATTTCTTTAAAAGGAACGTTTAATAAGAAACCAAAGAAAAGCCGAATATACACACATACCACACACATTTTTAGCAGAACAGATAAGCAGGTTTGGATCCTCCCTCTGAGCTGTGACTTCCTCATGTAAAACTGGTGGTTGTGACTGGATGGTCTCAAAGATGCTTCTCAGTCTGCACATCCTGCGATTCCATGAGATGATCTCAAAGATGCTTATCAATCTGCACATCCTGCGATTCCATGATTGGTTTCTCAGCTGGACAGTGGGCTGGTGAATTCTGGGGACATGAACTTCAGGAGCAATACAGGGGGACACTGTCAACTAACTGACCAGTGCCCACCCCTTCCCTGCCCAGGAGCCTCCCTGATCCCTTCTCTCCAGGCATTCAGAGGGCTTAGCCAGCTTAGGCATCAGTGGGCCGCAGCCATTCAGAGTCCATACCCCCAGCTTTCGGCTTCAGAGAAGTCCTGCTACTTCACTTTGGTTTAGTCTGTTCCCTTCTTAGCCAATCTTCCCTCCCACTCCCAGTCTCCCAGCCTTGCCTGGACCCTCCTCTCCTCCCCAGTCCAACCAGTGGGACCTTCTGGAAAGCCCCGCTCTGAGAAGCTGACACAGGATGGGGACCAGAGAGGCTTGTGGGTGGGTTCCTGCAGAGGCTCAGGGCTCACAGCTGTAGCCCTCGGAGCCTCAGTCATTTCCCTTCCCCCGCCCACCCAGCTGGGAGACCATGAGGTTTCATCACAGCTAAGTTGTTGCCCTTATAAGGGAAGGCCCTACGAACCGCAGCACACTCTGCCCGTGGCCTGCTGGTGAAGAGCCAGGCGGGGCCTTAGGGCATCCTCCAGATGTGGAAAATGGGGATGGCCCAAGCCCAAATGTCTGGGCTGAGAATCCACCTGAAGCACAGACCCTCTAGAGAGCTAGAATGAAGCCCTCAGTTGTGGGCTCAGGCTACGCCCTGCCAGAGAGTCACATCCCCTGGTCCTAATAGTAACTTTGGTCTCCTAGGCAAATTCTTAACGTCATAGGCTGTGAAGTTGGTTGAATGCTGTCTTTCTCTTGAGGTTTCTATAATGAGAACAAGTCAGTAGGTTCAGCCAGCATAGGTGTTCTGTGAGGGTACAGTGCTGGGTTTATTAAGAACTCTGTAGGAGACACAGCACCCCACAGAATCGGTCCACATCACACACAGGAGAAATAGAGGCTCTGCCTTGAACCGAGGCAGTTTGTCCTGACCCCTGTCTCTACCTCCTGTGCACTGGGATTAGAGAGTGTGCCACCTGGTTGGATTTTAGTTAGTGCCAGGGATGGAATGAGGGCTTCATTTATGCATTTATGCTAGGCAAGCTCTGTGTGGTTGAACTAGGTCCTCTGCCCATTCCTGGGGGTTGAGTCCAGGTACATTCACCATTCACTTCCAAAGCTAAATTTGTTTTTGTTTTTGTTTTTGTTTTTTTTTTTGTCATCGTGGTTGTTTTCTCTTTACACCCTGTTTCTCCCAGAATTGTGGGGGTTTGATTTTTTTTTTGTTTTGTTTGGGGGGGGGTTGTTTCTTTGTTTTGTCTTTTGTTTTTTTCAAGACAGAGTTTGTACAGTCCTGGCTGTCCTAGAACTAGTTCTGTAGACCAGGCTGGTCTCAAAACTCAGAGATCCACCTGTCTCTGCAACCCAAGTGCTAGGATTAAAGATGCATGCCACCACTGCCCTTGGCTATGTAGCCCTGGCTGTCCTGCAACTCACTCTGTAGACCAGGCTGGCCTTAAACACAGAAATCCACCTGCCTCTGCCTCCCAAGTGCTAGGATTAAAGGCATGCGCCACCACTGCCCGGCTGAATGAAGTTTTTATGACAGCCTAATTGACTGGGCATGAGAGAGGGAGAGGCAAAAAACACAGTGACCCCAGGCACCCAGGGTGCTCCCAGAGCCCAAGCATTGAGTGGACATGGAGGGGGGACAAGAAGAACACCCCTGCTCACCAGGGCCTCATCTTGTTGCTGAGTCCTATGTGAAAGCAACCACGTCATGGTTTGCCAGTCTACCCACAGGCCTTCAGACACCTAAGGCGACGGCAGCATGTGTTCTACAGGAAGGCGCGCCTCTCCTTCACAGGCCTTCAGCCCCAAGACCAGAGGGAAAGAAAGTTCTTGCCACATCCTTCTTTAGCCTGTTGTTGACTACCAACACATCCCAGTAAGCTGGTTCCTGGGTCAGGGTTAAACAGAGACTCCCACCAGTACGGAGACTCCTTTCCTACAAATGTTGGAAATGTTTGCTGACACATGCTAGGCTGGTGGTAGGGAAATTCACAAGGGTCACGGCCACGGTTCATACATCCAAGGTCAGGTGCTTCCTGTTATGTTGGCCACAGAGCCTATCCAGTAGACTGACAGAGGAAGACCGGAGCCAACCTTTGGCAAGCGCAGTGGTGCTTTCCCACACAAGGGGGAGATCACAGCAATCACCTTTTGTGGGTGAGGAAAATGAGATTCCCCCCTTGAGCCTCACAGACAAGTTCCTGGGTGGGACTTACATCCTGACAGCCTAATCTGAGCTCTAGCCCAGGGCTTTCCTGAACATTCCTGTCGATGGGATTTTGATTGCAGTGGGCCAGGTTCACCCCTTAACCAGGCCCAATCTCTGACAGTTAAACAGCTAGAACCACCATTTTGGAATCACCGATGTAAATACCTTGTTCAGCAAGTGTTATCAGTAGACCCTGGGGGACCACGCAGTGAGATGCAACACACTACCCTTGGTCTTCCATACCTCCCAGAGTACTTGTTACTTACAAAAGGAAAAAAACAAAACAATCAAAGAAAAACATTACACAGTGGGGAAAAAAAAAAAAAAAAATCAGACCTGTTGCTCAGGTGATTACAATAAACACTGATGCTGTGGGAGGAGCTTCATGGTGGAAAGCATACCCATGTTCAAGGCCATGGGTTCAGTCCCCAGAAAGACCATCTTTACTGAGCCACAGGATGTCAAGGTTCTGGATCTTCAGACGGGATGCTCTGAGAAAAACTGTCAGGACCCACGTAATCTTCCGGCTGGGAATTTCTTTTCTTTCTCTGTTTGTTTGTTTGTTTGTTTGTTTGAGATGTCCTGGAACTTACTCTGTAGACCAGGCTGGCCTCAAACTCAGAGATCTGCCTGTCTCTGCCTCCCAAGTGCTGGGATCAAAGGCAAATGCCACCACAACAGGCTCCAGCTTAATCAGGACAAAACCCCAAACTCAAAAGAGGTTTATTACTACTAGGAGAGGGCTGGCTGTCATCTAGGCACACATTTTTGTAACCCCAGAACTTCTGAGGTGGACGCATAAAAAACAAGGGTTTTGCCGGGCAGTGGTGGCGCACACCTTTAGTCCCAGCACTTGGGAGGCAGAGGCAGGCGGATTTCTGAGTTCGAGGCCAGCCTGGTCTATAGAGTGAGTTCCAGAACAGCCAGGGCTACAAAAAAAAACAAAAAACAAAAAACCAGAGGGTTTTAAATTCATCTTAAGCTAGAGTTAAAGGTCAGGCTGAATTAGTTTAAAAAGCCTAAGGGGTTAGGGCACAACAGTTGTGGCACATATCTATACCCTTAGCGCTGGAAAGGCTGAGACAGGAGGATCCAAGTTTAAAGCAAGTATGTGCTTTATATCATGATTCTGTCTGTCTCAAGTTAAAAATGGGGATGAAGAAGATGGTAGATCTCTTAGTTTCAGGCTAGCGTGGTCTACACAGGCAGTTCCAGGTCTATAGAGTGAAACTCTGTTTCGAACAAAACAAAAATAACAAAACCACAAAAAAGCTGGGCAGTGGTGGTGCATGCCTTTAATTTCAGCACATTCAGGCTGGCCTGGAACTCGAGAGATCCACCTGCCTTTGCCCCCCCCCCCCCCCCCCCCCCCCCCCCTCCCCCAGTGCTAGGCTTAAAGGCGTGCAACACCACTGCCCAGCCAACATTGACTTTTTTTTTTTAAGTACGTATTTAAGTGTCTAAAGGACCATGAGAACTACCTTTCTGGAACTGGGTTTGCAAGACTGGTGATATCATTGGCTAACTGCCACAAGCCCTTTACTCCCTTGGAGTCCAGCCTCAGGCTAGCTCTCATAGCAACACACAGGCTTGGGGTAGAGAAGTTCCATAAAATGAGGTTTATTGCCAAATTTCAAGAAAGATAGATGGTAAGCAGAAGACACTGGATACCTCCTTCCATGGGGCAGTCCAGGGCAGTCCCCACCCCCACTCCACCCCACCAGCATGGGAACCAATGGCAGTGGCCATGAAGGCAGCAATCCCAGAACTACTTGCCCGACCAGTCACTCGACAGCACTGACAGGCTCTAATTCCTGGAAGCAGGTGACTTGGCAGAATACAGCACCCTTGTTGCTGTAGAGGATGATTGTTCCCAAGGGAAGATGGCAGGGGATCAGGACTGGACACCTGAAGACACTCTTGCTCTTGTACAGGAGATGGAGGGAAAGGCAGTCTGGCATAGGAGCCCACGGAGTATGGTTTGAGGCTGACAGTGGGGGAGGAGGGAGCTCGTGAGTAAACACTGCCGTTTACTCTGCCCCTGCCCACTACCTACAGCTAGAAAGGGACAGTACAATAATGAAGGCATCCACCCGCACTGGTTGGCAGGCCTTGGTGGGCACAACTGGCGGCTGGGAGCAGGGTGAGTGGAAAGGCCGTCTCGTGTTGCTGTGACCCTCCCTTCTCTTCCAGTAAACAAAGTGCACATGCAGAATCCTCAGGGCGGATCCTATGTGACCGCTCCTTCCCCCAGTGAGGCTCCAGACTCAGTCCTGCTGGCTTCGGCAGTGTGCCGGAGACTCGGAGACTTGAGGGTAGCTCAGAGAGCCAGAGGCAACGACGGAGAAGGGAGGAGGGAAGGGGAAGACAGAAAACACTCTTCTCACTAGGAAGTAAAGGACAGGCAGCCCACCAGGGGCCTGATGGGTGGATTGTAGTCACAGACTCCAGCATGTGAAGAAAAGGAGTGGATATCAGAGTGGTTCCAGCCCAGGAAGAACCACAGGGACTCAGATGAATCCCATCTGGGAGGCACAGAAGGCAGGAGTGGGGGCGGGGCCTCTAAAGGTTGATTAATGATAATTTCATACAGGTTTTTCAGCTGTTAACACAGGCCACTCCAGGGTTTTCATCTTCAGGAATGTGCAAGGCTGGACAGAAGCTGGCCCAGGAGCAGAGACTCTACCAGGAAGCCTGAGCTCCTCTTCCCCCTTGGAAGCCTTGAGAACTGAGCATCTAATCCTAGCTCTCCAAAGGGGTAGGGATGCTGCGGAGAAGATCCTCGGTTGGCAGAGAGGGAAACAAACCAGAGTAAACAGCTCCTTCACCCAGACCCTTACCCATCTTTAGGCTCCAGCTAAAGGCCACATTTCACTCAGCAGGTAGATGTCACATTTCACTACAGCCTGGACCCAAGGCCCCTACAGCAGCTACTCCCAAGTGAGTGTGGCTGGTAGGAATCCGCCTGAAGACCAGAAGACTGTGCTCTAGCCGTAAGTCAGGAATGTAAACTATGGTGGGGGGAGCTGGGTGAGGGGGGTGAGAACAGAGACAGTGCCATCCTGGAAACTAAGCAGGGTGGCAAAGCCCGGGGCAGTTTGCATCAACCACAAAGACCACAGGACTAGGCTCCATCCCAAGCTCAGAACCTAGAGAAGAGGCCAGAACAGGGAGCCAGACAGGTAGCCCCAGGCCAGACTGGCTGTGCCCACGTGTGCATCTACAGCCTGAGCTGTAGCTCATTTCTTAGCAAGGTTGGGTAGTGACAGATGTGGGGTAATTGGGGGGTAGGTGAGTTTGTGCCCGGGACTTGGCAGGCTTAGGGTGCACTTCTCCTGTAGAGGGTCACCAGCTCCTTCCGTTTCCGCACTAGCCCAGGGGTTTCTTGGTTCAGCTCTCCCAAATCCCTCATTTCCTGCAGGACCTGGGTTGCCTGCCTCAGTTGCTCTACAGCCTGGCTGAGCAATGACTCGGCACACACAGGTGGTGGTTCGCTGCCCAGCACCTGGTTTAACAATTCCTCTGTCTGTTTTGAAGCCACCTTGACTTCCAGCTGAGCCCGATACAACTTTTCCTTGGGCCGTCGTGGATGCGGAGGGCTTTCTCTGAGTAGGTCACCAAGGGAAGAGGAGCGAGGATGAAACTGGGATGGCAAGTCCCAGCGGGGCGGTGCCCGGGATGCTGCCGCATCCTCTGGGGCAGGTCCAGGGGTGTCCACGGCCTGTAAGGCAGATTCAGGGCCATCATCCATGCCATTCACAGACACCTGTGTTGGGTCTGGGGAAGTAGTCTCAGGGGCCTCAGAAGTTTGGGATGGACCAGAAGCATCCACCCCACTTATACAGGCCTTCATCTTCTCTGACAGGATCTTGGGAGGGGGTGCAGGGGGCTTTTTGCTCTCCCTGGGGGCAGCCTCTGGAGTCTCCGAAGAGGACAACTGTGCACTCTCAGGAGCAGAAGGTTCCTCTGGGCTGGGGTTCTCCCAGCTCACCTTCAGTTTCTCAGACAAGGTGCTATTGGGGAGCCTCTTAAGGTCACTGTCCTCCTTCGCTGGGGTCTCTGCATCCTCTTGGCTCTCAGGATTGGCCTCAGAGCTTGCTGAGTAAGGAGTTAGGGCTCTCTCCCCTGCAGGTGTCTCCTTGCTGCCCTCAGCTCCAGAGGTCTCTGATACTGGAGAAGGCTTGACAGGAGGCATGAGAGCCCGAGGTGGTTCCTGGGGCTGGTCTTCACTGATATCACTGAGAGGAGCAAACACTGGTGGTCCACTGTCTGGGACATCGAGGTCCAGCCGTGAAAGCCCATCAGAAGCTGCGCTGGCTACCTGGTGTGGGGAAAATATCCAGATGTCATCTTGGATGGCCACTGGGTCAAACATAGGCTCCCCCCAAACTGCCTACTTTACCTACTGCTTGCCTAGAGACCTCTGACCAGACTTTTACCCTTGACTTTGCCTGATTCTTGGACCTCCCTCACAGTATGGGGACCTTCCCAGGGAGCCTCAGAGGTCATGAAGTAGGGCTAAGCAAGAAACCTCATCTGAGGGTCCTCAGATGGTTATGGGGATGGGATGGGTGGAGTCCTGGCTAAGACCCTCACACCCTTTTACATACGTCACATAGTCTACCCAACGTCTGGTACAGCTACTGAGGCATGTCCCTCCCTAAGTTTCCACGGAGTGTCTCTTCCCCAAAGCTGGACTTGAACCTACCGCACATCCTCCCATGGATAGCCCTTTCTCAGTATATCTCTGTGACTCCTCTCTTAGCTGACAGATAAGAACAGGCTGTCTAATGTCAAGAACAAACCTTCAAACCACCCTATGTTCTTCCTGCCTATGGCCCCTACTTTGGGGGTCCCTGAGGTTCTGAACCCCGTGACAACCCTAAACTGACTCCTTTGAAAATATGCTGCAAGTGTGGCCTCTTTACCACACCTCCGTTCTTCCCTTGCTACCGTGGCTCCAGGGCCTGTGTTGTCACCTCAAGTCCACTTGGTTCTCCTTGCACTGTCTGAAGAACTCTGTCCTGGCCACCAGACCTCTCCTTTTAAAAAGCCTTCCTTCTGCAGTAGCCATTACTGGCGGCCCTGAAATGCCTTATTTGCTGATGATTTTCCCTGGCCCTTAGAGTTTCCCTGCTCATCAGTGCTCCTAGTCTTTTAGAGGCCACCCCTTTCCCATACCTTCTCCCAAATTCCCTGTGACACCTTTTGCTTCCTACTGTGTATTATCAGCCAGTTCTCTTCCCTTTCAACCGCTGGCAGAGCCTGGGATCCCTCTTCCTTCATTTCTGAACCCCCAACCTTCTTACAACCCAAATCCACCCTACTAAGACCTTGAGCTGATCCCTGAAACATTTCTTCAAACATATATCTAACCCTGCCTCACAGGCTCCATAATTCCTCCTACTTCACTCTCAGCCTGATCCACAAGCCAACAGAGCCCCTTGCACACCTAAACGGTGATGCCTGGTGCCTCAGCTCACACCAAGTCCTGCAGCAAGAGTTCCTCTCACTCCCATCTGTCAACTGAAACCGGCGCTGTTGGATTTTAAGCCAGGGTCAGCTTAAAACCCAGTTACTCCTCCATGGTCCCTCTTGCCCTGATCTCCTGCACTTGTTCTACTACCGAACTAATCACAGCTAACCAGGAGGAACAGGACTGTTTTCCTGCTGGAAGCTGCCCTCTAAGACACAGGCACTAACCTCCCAAGCCTGTTTCTCTGCTGTTCAAGGCACCCCGGGTGAACCACAAATGAAAAAGGGCCCAGACACCTCTCCTCTACTGACCTTCCTACACACATACCACTTGGCAAGCCCCAACTCCAGGTTAGCCCTGAGTGTTGATGGCCTCCCTAAGAGCCTGGCTCAGCCGACCTCCTATTACTGAAGCTGAGGGAAGGCCTTACCTCCTTTAAGTGGATTCTTGTTGGTGGCCGTCGCCGCTGGCCCCCACGTACCCGGTTCCGTGTCACATGCTCTAGGGCACAGGTCTTGTCTACTTTTACCTGTGAAGGAGTTAAAAGCAGGTGAGTCCCTGCCAGATCTTGGAAGAGTAGGAAACACCCACTGTGCCCAGACTCAGAGACAAGGTCTGCACCTCACATCCTCACTCAGCGGGGTCAGTGCCTCCCCCTTCATGTGCCTCTGTACTGGGTGGGAACCTCCCCTTGTCTCTGTCTGCACTGCCATAGGTGCTCCCTCTGTTCTCTGTCTGCACTGCCATAGGTGCTCCCTCTGTTCTGTCTGCACTGTCATAGGTGCTCCCTCTGTTCTCTGCACTGTCATAGGTGCTCCCTCTGTTCTCTGCACTGTCATAGATGCTCCCTCTGTTCTCTCTACACTGTCATAGGTGCTCCCTCTGTTCTGTCTGCACTGTCATAGGTGCTCCCTCTGCTTCTATGACGCACCCTCATTCTCCACAGCTATTTTCTTCAGCTCAGCCTTCCTGCCCAAACATGAGCAGCCCTGTGGCTGTGTGGGGCTCAGCTGGAGCAGTGGAGCAGGAAGGGATGCCAGATCGTGATCCTCTGGTACCTAGTATGCATTACGTCTCACCCTGGCCTCTCTTACTCTCTCAAGGCCATGCCCAGGCCAGGAAAGGGCTGGGCCTCTGTGGCTGGGCTTGACTCTATGGAGGGTAGCACCTGTTCACAGAGTCAAGAAAGGTCATCTCAAGCCATGGGAGAGCTGGTCTCTCAACTCTGGAACTGCCTGTCCCTATGATCCGCTGAGAAGCAGAGGGAACCTGCCAAAGCTGCCTATGAGGCCATGGCTTCTGTGACGTCCCTAGCACCCATGATGTGGACCACCATCTCTTCTCCCACGTAGGAACTTCCCCAGAAGGTGAAAGGCTGATCATGATTCAATGACTGGGGTGAACATGGGACTCACAAGCCAGGAGCCGGGAGACCTGCTGTGGAAGCAAGCTCCGCTCAAGTCTCAAGTCCTGCCATCCAAGTCGTCCTTAAAATACATTTTAACCCAAACAGCTATGGACCCATGATGTCAAAGGCAGATCCTTCCTAGGAGGCTCTGGCCCATAGGACACCCTAACCACTCACTCCAAGCCTCACTTTTTAAGTCAGTGTTGCCATGGTTACCACTACAGCATGGGAGCCTAAGGAATGCCAGGTCATCTCAGACAGTCAGGGAAACCCTGAATGGTCCAGGCTTTGTAGGCCAACTGAAGAAGGAGCTCATGGGCTGGATAGTGACGGCACACACCTTTAACCCCAGCACTCGGGAAGCAGAGGCAGGTGGATCTCTGAATACAAGGCTAGCCTGGTCTACAGAGTGAGTTCCAGGACAGTCAGGGCTACACAGAGAAACCCTGTCTCAAGAAAAAACCAGCTGGGCAGTGGTGGCACATGCCTTTAATCCCAGCACTTGGGAGGCAGAGGCAGGTGGATTTCTGAGTTCGAGGCCAGCCTGGTCTACAGAGTGAGTTCCAGGACAGTCAGAGCTATACAGTGAAACTCTGTTTCGAAAAACAAAACACAAAAAACAAAAAACAAAAAGAAAAGAAAAAACCAAAAAAAAAAAAAGGCCCTCATGGGCACTAAGCTCACCCCAGCCCTCCTACATACTGCTACTGTTTACACACCGAGGCTGGAAGGATATGCAGTGCAGCCAGGGACAGTCTACCCACTACCTGTGTGCTTTCTGCTCCCCTTCAGTATGGGTGGCTGAGCCTGAGACCCTGCGCAGATGCTCTGCTACAGTTCCGCTCCTGGCCCATGTACTTTTAAATTTAAAGCAAATTAGTTAAGAGATGGGAATGTGGCTCAGCTGGTACAGCACTTGCTTAGGAGGCAGAAGTCCTGTTCAATCTACAGCACCTCATAAAACCAGGCTTGGTGGCATAGGCCTGCAATCCTACCATTGGGGAAGTGGAGGCAGGGGAATCAGAAGTTCAAGGACTTCCTTGGCTACACAGTGAGTACCAGGCCAGAAAGCACAAGATGACACTCTGTCTCAGCTTTTCAGGGGCCACACAGTGAGACCATCTTTAAAAAACAAAACAGGCCGGGCAGTGGTGGCGCCTTTAATCCCAGCACTTGGGAGGCAGAGGCAGGCGGATCTCTGAGTTCAAGGCCAGCCAGGGCTACGAAGAGAAACCCTGTCTCGAAAAACCAAAATAAATAAATAAATAAATACAAAAAACACTTCATTTACTCAGGACTCAGTTTTAGTGGTAGAACTGGACACTAGCACCCACTTTGAAGGTCTTTCAGGAGAGTAAATAAAGTATGCCCCCATGTTTGAAGCAGTGACAGAATAGAGGGGTAGTTTGGAGAGAGGTGGGCACAGTCTTCTCCTAGACTGCTGGGTCAGAAACCAAGGCCCATCCAGAGGGCCCCACCCCATACCTCATCAAAAGCCTTGTTCTTGCCTCGGTTGATCCCTTCATTGAGAGCTTTGATCCAAGATTCCTTTTCTTCCCCACTGGGGGCCTGGAATTTGATGTCACTGACCTGTGGAAGACAGGCGGGGAGGGTGGCAGATATTTTTAGGACTCACATTTGGGGTCTGTAGGAAGCCTCCCAACCCACACTCCAAAGTGTAGCTAAATGCCCCAGAGCACTCTGACATTGGGCTGTGAGGAGGGCATACATCAAGTAAGGGGCCCCTTCACCCTGCAGCTTCCAGGGGGAATCAGCCTTGCTCTGTAGAAAGGGTTCTGGTATGGTCTTGCTTCATAAAACTGTCTCAGGGTTAGATAAAATCATGTGAGGTGAAATAAATACAAGAAGCTGGAGATTAACATCCCCTGCCCCTCATCATCTAGAAAAGCCAAAACCAGAGTCAGAAGGTAGAGAGGTGACTGCCAGGACCCAAAGAAGAAAAAGTAGGAGCCAGGATTTAAGGGATTTGGGTTGCAGTTTTGTAAGTTTTAAGAGATGGAACCACCTTAAGAGTGAATTTAATGCCTCTGAACTATTTGCTCAAAATAGTTAAGGAAATGTTAGTCAGGAATGGTGGCATGTGTCTTTAATCCCAGCATTCAAAAGGTAGAGACAGAGGCGGGCAGATCTCTGAATCTGAAGCCACTCTGATCTACATATAGTTCCAGGCTAGCCAAGGGTTGTGGCTACATAGTGAGACTCCATTTTGTTTTGTCTTGTTTGTTTTAGTCTGCGTGTTTGATCATAGATGTTTTTTTTTCCTTACATATGTACACATACCTGGTATGTGTACTGCATGCTCACATGAGTGTTGAAGTAAGTGTGTGTGTGTGTGTGTGTGTGTGTGTGTGTGTGTGTATGTAAGGTTGATATGAGGCCTGAGGTTCAGGATCTTCCTTGTTCACTCTCTGCCTTATGTACTGGTTGCAGGGTCTCTTGTAGAATTCAGAGCTCTCCAATTTGGCTGATCTCGCTAACTGGCTTGCTTTAGGGATTTCATGTCTCTGTCTCCCACTCAGTGGGATTATAGACAGAGCACCACACCCACCTGGTTTTTACGGGCTTATAGGGGATCTGAATTCTTGTATGCACTATAGAAAGCACTTTACTATTGAGCTATCTCCCCAGGAACAAAATTGTTTTCAAAAGATTTCTCTAGGGCTAGGGATGGATGTAGCTTGGTTATTGATGGAGAGCTTGCAGAGCAAGCACCAAGCTCTGCCCTCAAGCCCCAGCACCACACAGACCAGGTGATACTGTGCATGCCTGCAATCCCAGCCATTGGGAAGTAGAGATAGAGGCAGGAGGACCAGAAGTTTGAGGCCAGTTAGACTGTCTTAGAAAAAAAAGTACCTAAAGAACTAAATCTGGAGCTGACCATAGTGCATAGTAACCCAGCCTTCACCTGCACAGTCTTATTTTTCTGATCTGTAAAGTGGGAAAACATGTTTTACTATGGAGCAATTAAACAGGATCAAAACTAAGGCACATAGTAGGTGTTCAATAATTAGTGGGTGAAATGAGACAATACATGAATGAACTGGCCCTCGGTTCCTTCCCTCACCCTGTTCCTGGGCCACTGCCTACACCCTGACCTCAAGACGCCCTGGTTCTCCGTTGGTGTGGCCAGCTTGCCCATCCCCCACCTTGGTATTAGATAGCGCCTCCTGCCACTCCGCCAGTCAGTTATGTAATGCCGTAGTACAGTGCACTTGGCCTGGCCCCCTTAGCATCCTCATTATATAACTTCCTCCTGGCAGCACTACCTCCTCCTCATACAGGACCCTAGGTCCCCCTCCATGCCAGCCACAGCCAAATGCTCATTTGCATGACCAGGCTAAATTAGATCCTGGCAGCGAATCTGCCAGTTAAGTCAAAAACCCTAGGGCACCTTGGCAACTTCCTCTCAGCCTTCAGGGCTGCAGGGACTCAGGGAGACCAAACTCCATACTGGGGCCACTCAATCCTGTGACGTGCTAGGCGGCTAGGCCAGCCCTGTGACCCCCTCCCCCCCGGAAGCCGTACCTGTTAGGGGTTCTGAGTCGATGGGACCCCCTCCCTGGTACAGACTGGCATTTCAGAGCTGAGAAACACACAGGGGAAGTCAGTAACTGCAGGATTGGACAGGGAAGCCTCAGATGCTGAGTTCTCTCTTCCCAAGTCTGGCCTCAAAGGGCTGGGAACAGAACCACTAGACTTAGTTTACCCTTCCCTCCTGGCCCGGTCCACTAGGCCTGCAAAGACTGCAGGGAAGGGTATTGGCTCCCTGGGAGAGATATGGCCTCAGAAAAAAACCTACTGGACTGACCAATGGGTTCACCAGGATTCAAGAACACAAGGTCTCGGGGATCCAGTTCTACTATAAAGTCTGTGTAATCCCTCCACACAGAGCTCCACATTCCACAGGGATGAGTGTCACAGGACAATCAGAAGGAACAAACACCAAGAAGCTATGCCTGGTGGGCTCAGGCTACAGCTCCTTGCCACAAGCCCTCTGAAGAAGCTCTAAGAACATAGGCTTAACAGGAGAATCCACGATACTAAGAATGGCTGCAGAACCGGCCGCCAAGGCCCTGGAAAGGGGGAGGGGCAGAAAGGCAGAGAGGAAAAGCGGGGAGGGGAAGAGGAGGCCGGAAAGAGGAAAGGGCCAAGCTGGCTGAGACCAGCAGGGCAGCAGGGCCCAGCAGTGGCCACCCTGCTTCCTGGCAGCCACTGTCTGTGACCTCATGGACAGGGGCGTGGGGATAGAGCAGCAGGGGGGAGTGGGGCACACAAGACACTGGAGCCTTTGTTTATTTGATTAGAGAGAAAAAAAGGCAGCCTCAGGACCAGACAGCCAGGGTCACATGACCTCCTGGCCAGCTAGAGGCCACAAGGAAGTTGGGGAACACCCAGGGCGATGGGAAAAGCAGGCACAGACAGAGGATTTGCAGGGCCTCTGGGGAGCCCCACTGGAGTGTGGTATGATGAGGGTCAAGGGCCCTTGAGCAGGAGCCTGGTTGTATCTTTCGTCTCTGTGGCCATCACCATGGCTCCAGCCCATGTTTCCAGTCACCTAGAACCATTCTTAACTCTTGGAAGGGCTAAAGGGCGTGGGGGAAAGGCTGTTACCACAGAAGCTGAGAGGGCAGCTGTACAAACAGGCTTCTCTGAAGGGGATTGTCCTACCCAGCCTGGGTGACCCACCTAGCACACGACGAGCTGACTCTCAGAGCTGACAAAGAAGGTGACATGGATAGAGGACAAAGAAGCAAGGTCCCCTGTCACCCTACATCCATAGAACACACACACAATGGCCCTGACATGCCAAGTGATGTCTGTACACAAGACGGTGTACATGCATGGCAGACAAAGGCCTGACCTTTGTGTTCCATGTACTCTGTGCCTCTCAAACACAGATGCACACTTTGTACCTGCTCAGAGGGGCAGCAGGTCTCTAGAATAAGGAAAGGCTTTCAGGGCCTGAAAGACAGACCATTCTCAAAGTACCCTGAGCCACGGATATCAGATAAACCTGGGCCTAGCCTTGTGTTCCTGTCTTGGTCACATATACACTTGGGTGGCACGGACCAAGATGAAAGGATTGTAATCTCTTCCAGTGTCCTGGACTACACGGACCACTGAAGACGAGGCTTCTGACTTCAAAACCGGGAGAGAAGCATCCTGGTTCTTGTAGACCTAGACCAGGCCTGTTCCCCTCACCTCGCTTCTTTGAAGCTTCACTTTGATAGACTCCCCGTGATGTGGAGAGGTTCAGGCGAGGTGTGCTAGGAGCAGGTACTCTGCACTTTGACCAGGGTCACATCTGAGCTCTCTCCTGTCATACATAAAACTGCACATGTCAACATTGAGCTGACTGACTTCCTCCAGGGAAAAGTGGAACAAGAGCTGGAGAGATGCTCCACGGAAAATGAGCACTGGCTGCTCTTGCAGAGGACCTGGGTTTGATTCCCAGCACCCACGGGGTAGCTCACAACCATCTGTAACTCCCATTTCCAGGGGGTCTGACAACTCTGCAGGCACCAGGCATGCATGTGGTGTGCAGGCAAACACTCATACACATAAAGTAAGAATAAACTAGTAATTAGAAGTGGGTACAAACAGCAACCTTCACTGCACCCAAAGGACAGAGTCTCGAGCAAGGCAGGAAATCACAGAGGGAGTCTGACAATGGGCCTCCTAGCTCTGGGCCCAAGAGAAGCCCAGAGGGAAGGATGGATGCCATATTCTTGCCTCTACTCCAGACTCCATTGGGGTCCTGAAGGCCTGAGGAGGTAGTGGCCTCATTCACAGCTGTCCTCCAGTTTGCCTTTTCGCCACAGTTCCTGGCTTCGAGGGAGGCAGCCTCCAGGATCACCCTTACCTTGTTCCCTGGGGATCGCAGCAGGATAAAGCGGTGTTTCCGCTTGAGGACAGTGCGGAGGTCCTGGCACTTCTCATAGCTCCCAAGTTCCACCGTCTCTACACATTTCTGCTCATCCTGGAGGAAGAGATACAAAAGAAGTGGGCCAGTGAGAGCCAGCCCCACCAAGAACCTCGATCATTGAATAGAACCTCGATCATTGAATATGCATTCCAGACTCTGGTCCTACTCAACAAGAATATTGTATCACCAAGATGTGGTATCCAGACTCCGGCAAGGAAATGGTGCCAGCGTGTGCTGGCTGGCAGGTGTCCGTAAAGTTTACCATCCTGGTAAGAAATAAGATACTAAATGGGGGTGGGTTTGTGCCTAAGGGTTGGATCCAGTGCCTGAGACCAGATGCAGAAATAGAGGCTAGGAAGACTTAGAAAAGGCTGCCTGGGGGTCTGTGCAGGGTCAACGGCCAGGCAGAGATCTGTGGACGAGGCAGCCTAGAATACAGGATGTCATGAAACATAGTAAGAAGAGCTTTCTTCCATGAAGAGTATGAACCAGACGCACGTGGGCTCACATGCCCCGCCCTCAGCCCAGGGATCCTGAGCCAGCTCCCTCACTTGGCATCTCCCCTTCCTGACTTCTAGCTAGGCAAGAGGGGCCCCTCACCACCGCAGGCTGAAGGTCATACACAACAGAAAGGACCATAGCATAGGAGCATCCATCCCCCCCTCCGTCAGCTTGTCTCTCTAGTTCCATCACTATGTAGGCTAGTGGCCACACAGTGTCTGGTCTCTACCACCGGCCAGTTGCCACAGGGTGGACTCCTCCCAGATCTAAACATTCCATCCTGCAGGGAGGGAAATAACAAAGCAGCTTCAAGAACTCCTCGGAACTGGCCCGATTCAGGTTTAGACGAACTGAGGCCCCCGGAGAGGACACTCTTCAACCTGCTGAGCTGCCTGTTAGCCGTGCAGTGTGCTCCAGGTTCCAGCTTTGTGAGCTGGTACCCATGCTGTCTTTGAGTCATTTCTGCTCCTGTAGGTAACCTCTCACCCACATTCCTGTAAGTAACCCCAATAAAACTCAACCAAGCTGGACTTTGTTGGTATCCGTACTTTGGTCTGCCATGGGTTCCCTATCTTGGATGAGTAGATGAGTGTGTTTTGCCTCCCCAGGAACACTTTTGTCACACAACACCAGGCTGCCTTCTAAACTTCTTGCCTGCCAGCCCGGACACTAAAAGGTTTAGGGCATGGGATATCTCTCGGGCAAGCTGCCTAGAATAAGCTCTCTCCCTTAATAGTGGTCAACTGGTTCCTCTCCTGGAGGTGACCCAGTTGGTACAACTTCCTGGGAAGCAGAAGTGTGTGTGTGTGTGTGTGTGTGTGTGTGTGTGTGTGTGTGTGTGTGTAACTCTGGGTGGCCTGGGATTTGTTATGTAGACCAGGCTGGCTCCCTAAGCAGTGGGATTGAAAGAGCATACCACCACCCAGGGCTGATTGATACCTTCTTAATTGGTGGCTCTGTGCCGGTGACCCTCCCAGTGTAGGATCTGGTGCTCTCATTTCCCTATCATTTGCCACCAAGGTCATGGAAATGTCTACAAAAGTATCTGCCAGTGCATTCGTGCCACTTGATAGCTTGCTAGAAATGCGACTTTGTGAGCACCAATCATGAACTTGGGGAGCACGGGCTTTGACAGTGTGATGATTTTTTTTTTTTCAAGTCAGTGTTTCTCTATGTAGCCAGGGCTGCCTTGGAACTTGCTCTGTAGCCTTGAACTCACAGAGATCTTCCTGCCTCTGCTTCCCAGAGTGCTGGGGACAATGTGCACCTTTTAACTATCACTCCAGGTGACCCTGGTATAAGTAAACCCTTGAGAACCACTTATGTCAGACATATGCAATCCCAGCAGCCTCAAGGCTTTTAAGAATATCCAAACCTGTTAAAGACACCAAATACTTTGGCTAAAGGACATAGAGAAATCACGGAACTGAATGTGAGCTGCCTCCCAGCCGGCTGGTTTTTGTAGTGCTGGATGGTACAGTCTATCTGCCAGGCAAGATGTGCTCACTGGTGTAATAGTGTCATGGCTATCACGAGTATAACCAGCTGCTTTCTGACTGAGTTTAAAGCCTACAGAAGAGAATTCATATCTGGTATCACAAACCTGTCATGGTCTAGAGAGATGGATCAGAGGTTAAGAACAATTGTTGCTCTTGCAGAGAACCTGGGTTCAGTTCCCAGCATCTATATGGTGGCTCATAACCATCCATAATTCCAGTGCCAGGAGATTTGATGACCTCTAAACTCCAGAGACACCAGGCACAAAACAACCTGTGTACATGTAGGCAAAACATTCATGCACATAAAATAATTCATTTATAATTTTTGTTTTTTTTTGTTTTGTTTTGTTTTGTTTTTGAGATAGGATCTCTCTGTGTGTAGCCATGGCTGGCTTAGAACTCAGTATATAAACCAGGCTGGTCTCAAACTCAGAGATCCCTCTGCCTCTGCCTCTCTCGAGTGATAAAACTAAAGGCATGAACCACCATACCCAGTATGCTTTGCATACACACACACACACACACACACACACACACACACACGTGCCCCACTACATTTAACTAGGGTTGTTTACATGGCCATAGTAGGACGTTATTTACTTGAGCAAGAATATATTAACAACAGCCACACCACCCAGGAATATGAACTCTCCTTGCCCAGCCACCATTGACTGGCCTAGCTCCTCAGGGTTGGGTGGGGCCTCATGATCCCCTACCCCACCCATGACAGAATGTTGGTGGGCCTGGTAGGCATTGCTGCTGTGAATTTAGGGCTGCTGTAACAGTCATCTCAAGTGCAGAAGACAGTGTTTCATAGCATTTCTTCATCCTATGCCTCTTGCACTCTCCCACTTCCATGATGTTTTCTAATCCTTAAAGGGATTAGATACAGTCGTCCTGTTTCGGGTTGGGCACTCAGCACTCTTAACATTTTGATCAGTCTTGACTCTGCATTGACACTTGCTGCTGTAAACAGACATTCCCTGACCAAGGCTGAGAGCAACACTAAACTATGGGTCATAAACATATATCTAAAAGGCAGTTTGGGGGGCTGGAGAGATGGCTCAGCAGTTAAGAGCACAGACTGCTCTTCCGAACGTCCTGAGTTCAAATCCCAGGAACCACATGGTGGCTCACAACCATCTGTAATGAGATCTGACACTCTCTTCTGGGGTGTCTGAAGACAGCTACAGTGTAGTTACATATAATAAATAAATAAATCTTTAAAATAAATAAATAAATAAATAAATGGCAGTTTGGTAACATGTCTATTTAGCAAAACAATTGTAATTAGGGCCTGACTTCACCAGCATGGTCTTTCACAAGGTTTTGCTGTTATTGTTATTATTGTTATTTTAAGACTTATTTTGCTGGGCAGTGGTGGCACATGCTTTTAGTGTCAACATTTGTGAGGTAGGAGCAGGTAAATCTCTGAGTTTAAGGCCAGCCTGATCTACAATGGTTGAGTTCCAGAACAGCCAGAGCTACATAGTGAGACATTGTCTCGTAACAAAAACAAACAAACTCCAAATAACCATGGAAGTAAATGAAGGTCTTTTGTTGTTGTTTTGGGATAGAGTGCCTGTGCAGCCTTGGCTGTCCTGGAACTTGTTCTGTAGATCAGGCTGGCCTCAAACTTATAGAAATGTGCCTGCTGAGTGCTGGGATTAAAGATGTGCACCACCACTTCCTGGCTAAATGAGGGGCTTCTTAGAAAAAAAGAGTTCAATGGGAGTTGGAGGGAATACAGATAACTGGGGATCAAAGTAAAATGTTGTTGTGTGTGAGTGTATGATCGTGTGTGTGTGTGTGTGTGTGTGTGTGTGTGTGTGTACATTTAAATACATAAGGGCTGCAGAGATGGCTCAGTGGTTAAGAGCACTGGCTGCTCTTCCAGAGGTCCTGAGTTCAATATTCAGTACCCACATGGTGACTCACAACCATCTGTAATGAGATCTAATGCCCTCTTCTGGTGTGTCTGAAGACAGCTACAGTGTACTCATATAAATAAAATAAATACATCTTTAAAAAAGAATTAAAAAGCTGGGCAGTGGTGGCGCACGCCTTTAGTCCCAGCACTTGGGAGGCAGAGGCAGGTGGATTTCTGAGTTCGAGGCCAGCCTGGTCTACAGAGTGAGTTCCAGGACAGCCAGGGCTACACAGAGAAACCCTGTTTCAGGGAAAAAAAGAAAAAGAATTAAAAAGGAAAGCAGGGAGCCAGCATGATGATTTAGTAGGTAGATATGCTAACTGCCAAGCTTGATGGCCTGAACTCAGTGTCCAGGACCCACACAGTGGAAGAAGTGACCCCTCAATTTGTTCTACAACTGCCACAGTTACAGTATGGCACAGGTCCCCCCACCCCACAAGAAAATAATAAGATAAGAAGACTTTTATGAGAACCTCACACCCAGGTAACATCTTGATCAACATTGGGATGAAGCTAGCCCAGAGCTCAGTACTTTTAGGTAGCTATCCACTGATCTACATGGCCAAGGTGGCCTGATCTCTCTATCCACGCTCCATCAGGTGTCATTCCCCATTTTTTGCTTGCACACTTCTCTTCTTACCCCCGAGACTCAATCCTATCCATGTACTTCCATGAAACATCACCTTAGTGCTCTTGTGTCTTACTCACTGCTGGGGACATGCACTGCCAGGTACAAATACCATGTGAGACGCCAGCAACACTGAGCCCCAACACAAGATTGCACAGAGTCCTATCTCATGCCTGGACAGTTCTACACTACTCTCAGAGTCTGTCTCCTTTAGGCTCCCAGCCCCCCACACCCCCCCACCCCGCCCCCCATGGCACTCTACAGGAACTAAGTCTCAAGAGAGGAACACAGGGCCTGGAGCTACAACTCTGGTCCTTGGAACATTTGCTTAGAATATACAAAGCTCTGGGTTTAAACCTCAACACCACACAAACCCGGCATGGTGGCCATCCTACGGGCTAACAACTTGAGAGAATCACTTCTCTCCTTCTACCCTGTGGGTCCTGAAGACTGGATCCAGCTCATCAAGCTTGGCAGCTATCTTAGTTTATCACGTGATAAACATCACGACCCAAAGCAGCTTGGGGGGGGGGGGGAAGGTTGGTTTCATTTTACAACATGAAGTCCATCATTCAGGGGGCATCAAGGCAGGAACAAAGAAGCTGGACATAGGAGCTGATGAGGGCCATGAAGGAACGCTGCTCCCTGGCTTGCTCCCCACAGTTTACTGAGCTTTTCCACAGCATCCAGGGCCACCAGCCTGAGAGTGGCACCACCCACTGAGGGATGACCCAGCTGTGTCAATAATCAAGCAAGAAAATGAACCACAGGCTTGTGCATAGGCTCGTCTGGTGGTGGCATTTTCTCAACTGGGGTTCCTTCTTCCAAAATGACTCTAGCCTCTGTCAAGTTGACATGGCAACTTGTCAGCACAGCGTCACACACTTATAATCCCAGCACTTCGGAGGGGAAGTCAAGAGAGCTAGAAATTCAAGGACATCCTTAGCTAGTTCGAGGTCAATTCCAGCTACACAAACCCTGCCCCTAAGGGGGGGGGGGGAAGGAGATGTGCATAGGAGCAGTCGGCTAGAATGGTACCCAGCCCAGAGAAAGACCTCAAAAGTCTTCCCGAGCTTGCTCTCAGGAGAGGCTACAGCAACAGCACCACCCATCTCCAGGCTTCCCCAGGGGACCAGCCGAAGGTACACTCTTAGGAATACATTCAGTTCATCTACCACCCAAGCTCCCCAAGGCTGTCTGGCTTGGGACAATTCAACACTCCAAGTGCTGAATCATCCAAGGCCTTCTGCAGTTCAGAGGAAAGGATAAAAAAGCAGGAGGCACTGGGCGGGGGCAGCATTCTTTGGAACATCGGCCTCTGACAACACAGAACAGCCAAGAGCCGTCTGCACTTGCCTAGCTCCTCACCTCAGGAAGAGGAACTGAACCAATAAGCACTCCTCAGTTCCTTTTCCCGGGCAAGCTCCCGTCCCTGGGTGCAGGTTCTCGGAAGAGTTAAGTTTTTAATAAGATTTTTTTTTTAAAGTGTAATTTGGATTTTTCATGTTTAGGGAATGTGAAACCCTCCCCGCTTCCCAGCTGCAGCCAGATGTGGAGAGGCAGTCTAGGACATGTATGGCAGCGCCTGGTGGGCTGACAGCTGAGAGCCAGTCATTCAGCCCCTACAGCAGCTGGCACTGGAAAAGCCATATCTCACACACACTCACACACACTTTTTTTTTTTTTTGTAATAAAAATATCCCTTGGCTGCCGCTTTCCCAGCTGTGGCACATCCTAATTTGGTAAGTACAGAACATCTGGGTGGCTGTCTGCATATTGCTGTTCCTTCCTGCTCTTCCTCAGTATCTCCCGAGTCCTGACTCCTGGGTACTCACTCAGGACAGGCAAGGTGCTTTTCAAAGGCAACTCCTTGCAGCCATTAGACTGGGTTTATAGGCCTTCTTGGCCCAAGGCATTTAGGAATTTGCCAAGCTTCCTTAACTGGAGACTAAGAGAGGTGGTCAGACAAGACGCAAGCCTTCCATCTTCATGGCTTCCACCTGCCAAAGGCATACAGTACTACCACATTCTCAGCAGCAAGTGGGCCCTCTGTAGCCTGACCGCACCAACAGGAAAAGCCGCCTTCCCTCCAAGCCTTCACAGAACAGCATTTAACTGTCTTCCTTAACAATTGTGGACTTTTTTTTTTTTTTTTTTTTTTTTTTTGAGACAAGGCCTTACACTATAGTCAACTCAGAGCAATGCTCCTGTCTTAGCCTTCTGAGTGTTGGGATTATAGGTGTAAAGCTGGCACTTTTACTGTTCTTGGTTGTCCAAATGCTAAGCCTGTTGAAAGTGGAAAGGGAGCTGTGCAAAGGGAGCTGGGCAGTGGTGGTGCACGCCTTTAATCCCAGTATTTGGGAGGCAGAGGCAGGCAGATCTCTGAGTTCGAGGCCAGCCTGGTCTACAGAGTGAGTTCCAGGACAGCCAGGGCTACACAGAGATACCCTGTCTCGGAAAGAAAGAAAGAAAGAAAGAAAGAAAGAAAGAAAGAAAGAAAGAAAGAAAGAAAGAAAGAAAGAAAGAAAAGAAAAGAAAAGAAAAGAAAAAAAGAAAATGGGAAGGGGTCGAGAGTCTAAGTGGGAAGGTGTAGAAGTTGTGAGGGGCAAGCAGACAGCAGAAGTGTCCACTGGGCCAGGGCCATGGCGCCGTGAGGAAAAGCACTTGCTGCACAGCCTGACACGCTGAGTCCAGAGTCCCAGAACTCACATAGAAAGCAGGATACAGGGTCATGTGTCTATAAGCCCAGCATTTCTACTGTGAGATGCGGAGCAGAGACCTTGAGTACACAGAGAGACAGCCTACCTCAAACAAGGTAGAGGGTGAGGACTGATACACAAGGCTGTCTTCTAACCTCCATACATGCGCCTTGGCACATAGGAGCACTCACAGATGAACTCTTACACATACACATGTATATAAAACAAATGAGTGTTTAATAAGTGTCAACCTATTCAGCATTAGAGAGAAGCTGAAGGCACCCGGGCCATTCCAAAATCTGATAAAAGACGCTGATCACAGATATCCTCCTGCCTCTGCAAGTGCTGGGATTAAAGGTGAGCACTACCACTCCCATTGTGTAATTAACATTTAAAATTATTTTTTTCAACCAAAAGTAAAATTTTAGGTTTGCCGGCTGGTGTCTCTTGGTGGAAAGAGTACTGGGCTTGGCTCTAAATGGAGCCCTCCATTCTCTGTGAGACGGTGAAGTCACTCTCACCATCCCTACCTCCCCATCCCCGACCCTCATCAATCCTTTCTTTAAAATGTAGCATAGGCCCCATCCTGGTGATGTGCACCTTCAGGCTTGGCCCTCAGGAGGCAGAGGCAGGTGGGTCTTTGTGAGGCCAGCTTGGTCTATATAGGGGGTTCCAGGCCAGGTAGGAATGAATAGGGAGAGTTTGTTTCAAAAATAAATAAAAATAAGTAATAAAGATAGATAAATAGATAGACAGACAGAAAGAAAGAATAAATAATTAGGGTCTGGATAGATGGCTCAGCAGTTAAGAACATTTGCTAGTCTTGCAGAGGACCCAGTTTGGTTTTCAGCACCCATCTCACAAGCACCTGTAATTTCAGTTCCAGGGAATCTGAGGCCCTCTTTTGGCCTCTATCAGGTGTATCTACATACATGTATGCAAATGCTCATACACATAATATAAAAATAAAATTTCAAAAAAGTATGAAGGTTAAAGAGAGCTAATTGGTATTTTTAGTGCCAATGCTGACTGAAACGCCTTCAGTTTCCTCAAATGCGTCCATGAAACCTTGGCCCCAAACAGGACGTTCCAACATACAGGTAGGTAGTTGAGGAGATTCAAATACTATATGCATGGATGGCACAGAACCCTTACCCCAGAGCCCCATCCCCATACTACACATACAGACCCAGAGGAGATAAGACACTTGCCCAGGGTGGCACAACATGTCAGTGAAGTGGGGGCCAGTGTGGGGGCCAGTGTGGTGGCGTACACCTTTAATTCCAGCACTCAGGAGACAGAGGCAAGTGGAGCTCTATGAATTTGTGGCCAGTCAGCCTGGTCTACAGAGCAAGTTCCAGGTTAGCCAAGGCCATCATAGTTTAAACCAACATACAAGCAACCAAATAAACCAACAAAACAAAAAGTGTACGAGTCTTCCAGCCAGTCTTAGGAGGCTCCGGGTAGCCTGCCTGCCTCGATTTGCTGCTGCTGTCAGGGCCCAGTAGGTCCTCACCTCATTCTCATAGACCAGCAGCTGGGCTTGGCAGAGAAGCAGGTAGCGGTCTTTCCATAAACCCAGAAGCCCCCCACTGCTCTTCTTGATCCAGCCAGCCTTGTCTGCAGTCCGTGTGCCACGAGGCTTCTCGCTCCCCTCCTTTATTACACTCTGTAAGAGAGCACCAGAACACATCATGAGGAACCCTCAAAGCAGATAGATATTTTAATTTAAAACAGTAATAGTAGCAACCACCACCTATACTGAGCAACTGTATTGTATGTCACTCATAGTTCCATTTAGCTTTTACAATTGCTATCCAAGATGGAGACGCTCGTAGGCACAAGTCACAGTACACTGAAACTCAGAAAAAGAAGGTGACTTATTAGAGTCACACTGTTAGAGAGACAGAACCAAAATTCAAAGCAGGTCTCTCTGAAGCCATTTCCTTCCTACTCCTGTGCCTCCTGGTATTTATTAAACTGATTAACAAATGTATGGAGCCCATATAATGTCATATGTCATAAGAGAACAAAAGCAACACAGCCCACTCTCACAGAGTACACACAGGGGAAGACAGAGCAGCTAAACAGACAAATACCCAGAAGCGCACACATCAACCACTGCAAAAGCTATGAAGAGACACATGCGATACCTCATCCAGAAATGGTCCTTGCCCCCAAACCTAATGATCTGAGTTCAGAACCTACATAGTAGATGAAGAGAACCAACTCTCATAACCTGTCTACTGATTTCCATATACACACACATGTGCATGCATACACATGCATGCGCACACGCACACACATACACGCACCCATGCATGTACCCCCATGCACATAAGTGCAATGAAAAAAAATTAAGAAAAGGCCACAAGCAGGCACTGGTGTGTAAGAGGACACTGGGAACCTGATCTGTGGTTCAGTAGCCAAGAAAGACCTCCCAGTACAGAAGATGTTTAAGCTAGGCCTGTGAGGATAGGAGCCATCATGCAGGCGGTAGGGCAACTGGACCCTCTACCCTCCCGAATCCTACCCCAGACTTTCCTGAAAGCCCAGGCCAGCTCCCTCTCCTGAAGCAGGGACTCCTTAGATCTCATCCCCATGCTGTGGGGTGGCTACTTCCTCTGATGAGTGCTGTCTCTTGATCACGGGCTGGTATAGGAATTGAGTTCAAACCATTCTGTCCAAGGCGGGTACACTGCAGCCTCGGGGCCTGCCACTCACATCTCATGCCCCATCCATGACCTGCCAGATGGCTGGGTGCAGGGTACATCCCTGTCTACATGCCTAGCGGATGGAGTCAGATTCACCTGCGTACTAGGCACCTAACTTTCTCTAATACCTAATACGAGCTGAGGATGTAACTGTAGAAAGGAACATTTTAAATACGCCCCATTTGCTAACTAACCACTGGGCTGAAGTCGCAGGTACCGGGGCGCTGAGAGTGAAGGAGGGCCGTGGAGAGAGGATCAAGACAGCATCAGAACCGAGAGGACACGAGAAGGAAATCAACACTGACTAATGTCAGCTACATTATAATTTACATAGAGTTCCAAAAAGGGGCCCCAGTTAAGAGGCGCGCCTCTCCCCAGAGATACCCTGTGGCCACAGATGTCTTTGGAAGGACAAGCCCAGGCAGATATAAGTGTGGTGATCTGTCAGGAGCTGGGCAGGGCCTGGCTTTTCTGTCATGGCAGTGAAGATCCAGCCCGCTTCTCTCTGTGGCCTTTCTATCTCCCGGAACACACACATTCTGCTTCACTAGGACCATAGGCTTTGGAGCCCAAGTCACGTGGGCCAGAGGCAAATGATGTCAGCTCTTCTATGTCTCAATTTGTTCACTAGGAAACGGAGATGCTAACAGTTCCTGTAAGAAGTAGGAATCCATCTTGCTTTTCTGCCTTTTTTGACTAAGATCCTGTATATATAGGGCTCACTGAGGGTGAGACATTTTGTTGTGAACTGCTGTCCCACTGCCTAGACTGTGCCTGGCACACAGTCAAGGGCTTGATACATGCTTGTTACTAAATGAAGATAAGGCACGTGAGCAGTTCCTAGGATACCTTGAGCTTAGTAATTGGCAGCTGTCACTCCTGTTACTGCTGTCCCTGCCTATCACAGCCCGCCCCACTTTGAGTCTCAGGGACCTTCTCTCCTGATCTGGTGGTTCTCAATTTAGATCGAGGGCTCCTGAGCTACACCTGCTGGCCTCAGATCTCCAGGAATGTAGGATGTCTCTTCTGGTCTTCTCTCTATAACTTGTGGATAGCAGGAGAAATGGGGAAGTGGACTGGTTCCAAGTGATCTTCCTGGATGCAGGAATGAGGAAGTGAGGTTGCAGGACAGTTAGAGCTACCCTACCAGGGGAAGATGGAAGGACTTCAGGGTCCTTTGACAAGAACATGAAAGTTCTCTCATTCAATCATATACTCAATTGCCTCTCTCTAGCTGATAGGGATGTGCTAAGCTCCCAGAGGCTGTGAGATGCCAAGGGACCTAAGTTTCTCAGCAACCCAGGCAGGCTGTCACATAGTCCAGGACTGGAAGGAGAAAACTATGGAACAGGAATCCCTACATTGCATACACAAACACTTCTATCAGCAATATCAGCACTGCTGGCCACCTCCTAAGTCCTAAGCTCTCAGTGTCTCCTGAACAAAGCTGCTGTTCACATTTCCCACCTCTTCTGATTCCAGGGAATCCAGCCCACCACCCCAAAAGGACCACACACCCCTGTGATCTCCCCTACCTGCCACTTCCAGTGCCTGACATGTAAAACTTCACATCAGCTGGAAGTTCTACTGGCCAAGGCTGGGACTTAGGCCTTGATTGTTGTCACCTTCGTACTCTAGAAATACATACCAGTGCCTGCATTAGCTAGGAATGCTAGTCTAAGGTCTGTAAGGATGGGTGGGATCAGGAAGGGATTGGGCAGGAGGGCATTTTGGGATAGGGGAGGAGAGAGCTGAGGGGTTACAGATGGTGTAAAGCAAAGCCTAGCCATCCTATGGGAGGCCTGGCTAAATGCCAGGGTCCTACTTGCCCCTACGCTCCACCCAACTCAATCCCTGCCCCTTAGACCTCCTCCCACCAGGGGGCTGGCTACACCCCAATAAGTTTTAACAAGGCACCCCTCCCCTTGGCAGGATTCACAGGGAAGGTTTTGTCTTGCTCAGCCCAGTTTCTCTAGCTCTTCTCTTACTGACCAGCTGACCACTGTTTCTGTTCCCCTCCCAGCGATCCTCAGCAGGCCTTCTCCAGCCTACTTCAGGGCAAGCAGCTCCTGAAGTACCCAGTGGCATCAGCCTGCTGCCTACCTAGGCCTGACACGGGAGTGTCTCAGGGTTATTCTTTTAAAAAGCAAGGCGGGGGGGGGGGGGGGGGG
>JADRCD010201464.1:0-19724 GCA_019843815.1 Montemys delectorum
TTTTTTTTTTCAAAAAGTAGTTCAGGATGGCTTAGACTTCATTATCTCCCATAGATTCCAGGTTGGCTTCAAATTCAGGACTATCTCAGAACCACAGCATCTGGGTTCTTTTCCTGGGATTTACAGGTGAGATTACAGGTGTAATCCAGTATGCCAGGCTCTAGAACAAACATCTTAATCAATTAGATGTATTCAGATTTGTATCTTCATCCAGAGATGTAAGCAGAGGCTGTTTGCTCTTATCCACAGCATTACATGGTTGGTAAATGATGAAAAGGCATTGTAACTAGACCTTCATTTGAGAATACGTTTGAAGCTTTTAGGGTAGCTACAATGTATAGCCAATTATGTTTGAAATATCACATACCTTGTTAGTGGTGCTGGTAGCCCATAAGACATAGGGGCAATCTGAAGGCAGAAATAAAGGTTGGTATCCCACAAGGTGTGAGCATATGGCTACTTGTGAATTAAAGGCTATAGAGGAGGATGTAGGACCCTGAAGAACACTGAACGATTGTTTTCAAGAATCCTGTCTAGTAGAAAGATCTGCCTATGGTCTCAGGGCAGTGAACAGGAAATGTTTAGAGGCTGCAAAACCCCATTGATAGATCAGGTAAGAAATGGTTGGCTTTCCTCAGAATCCTTCATACTTTTCAAACCCACTGGAAAAAATGTTGCTTTAACATCAATTTAATTACTTTACTTATAGTAGACATAAAAAGTCTATGAAAGAGAGTAATATAAAAATAGGATATGTAAAAAAAAGTGTAAGAACAGTAAATTACTTGAAAGCAAATGAATTGAACTAGAAATTGTATATTTGACACATGTATGAACACATGGACTATTATTTCTTTTCAATGGTCTAGGCTGCCACACTGTGCAGCATCCCCTGGAGATTACAGTATTATGAAAGCAATCTACAAGATTCAAGACCTGACTATATGGCATGAAGCATTACAAAAGGTTGTCAACTATGAAAAATAAGCCTCCAAAGTCCTGCTTAGAAATTATTCACTAAATTATAAAATTTGATTAGGGATATATGGCTAAAGGAATCATAAACTCTAGGGAAGAACCATCTGGTGCTGTTTTTCTAAGTGGCCAAGTTGCCAAAGTCACATCTAAATATTTATGTTTAAGACCATAGACTTGTGCAACTCCAACCTCTGCTCAGAGAAGGTTCTCACTATAATGAGTAATGGTTCAAATTGCAAAGGATAAGCAACTGTGAGTGCTCACCACTCAGATCCCTCCAAGGTTCAGGGGACATTGAAACAGGGCATAAAGGCTGTAAGCTCTTGAGAATGGGGAAGAAAACAGGAATGCTTTCTTCAGTTCATGAAGTTCATGTGGTTGTTGCCTATGTGAAATCATAAGAGCTCGTTACCTGTACCAAGTCAGTACAAGGCAAATCTGGTTAAGTTCCAACATGAATGGCAAAGAGCTTTGCACAATCCACTTCTCACTGAGGAGCTTTTGGTAGGTGACAGCTGCTGCAGGAAGTGACTTTTTGAGAGCATGGCGGTGTTCTGCATGTTTCAAAAGTGATATCCATGTATAGATATTGTCAGCACTAATTTGAAGTAGTGAAATTTAAACAATAATTAATTTAATATAGGAAGACATGAGGTGTTGAGAATGGCACGATATTATAGGTCCCTGGGACAGTGAAGGGTAGATATGATCAAGATATATTGGATACATTTATAAAATTTTCAGAAGAAAAAAAAATATGTATAAAAAAAGGCTGCTTCTCGCTGTGGCACATAGTCCTTCATTTCTATTATTTGCTTCTCCCCAGTAAGGTTGTCAGCTTTGCCCCAGTGAGGTCCATGTAGCTGCTCCTTTGTTTTCCCCTAGTTTTATACCTGCCCCCATTCTGTCATCTTCTTAATTCTCACCTTAACTTTTGCTATCAAATTTCATGGCTACAAATTTGTGAAGAAGCAAGTTTCTGCCCAAAAATTTGATCACTCACATCACTTACGTCACAGACCGAATTTCAGGAAGCAAGTAGAAGACAGTATTCTGTGCAAATGGTTTATTGGCAACCTTTGTAGACTCATCACAACTGAAAAAGAATCTACTGGATTCTGTACATAGAGGAGCCAAGTTTTCTGCAGCCCTACAGTAGATAATTTTCATGGGTATTCTTCATTAGAACTAGAATGATGGGTCTTCTCTTCCCTGGGTACACAACCACTCTAAGATATTGAGAAACTGATATTTTGTAAAGGTATGCTCTCCTCAACTAAGGACAAGTACAGAAAGAACTTACAAATGAGCTCGCAGACAAACTCTTGAACACACACACACACACACACACACACACACACGCACATGCACACGCACACACACACACACAGAGCAACTCCAGTGTTCTTAGCTGAGAGTCTGGTCTACCAAGAAAGACTCACATCTGGTAACACTTCCCCACTTCAAATGGTCCAGCTACTATTCTGCCACCACCTCTGAAAGAGAGAAGTAACAAAAATTTTGCCCAAGACACATCCAGATGAAACAAAAAACCCAAAGTCTTCCTCTCCTGAAAATGAAATGGATCTATGCCAATTGCCCACTCAAGTCAAAAATTCCATGTCGCATGATGCATCCTAAGAGAATATGCAGGCAGGATGTGTAGAAATTAAAATGTTCTCCAAGGGCAAGAGAAGGTGATAGAGTGTGTATGATCATGCCTTCTCATCCTAGCATAGAGACAAATGTATACAATAATGAGTGTACACTCATGCATACATTTGTGCATATGTGTCTGGTGGAAATTCAGACTCTGGCTTTGGGAACACAAACTGCTTTTATAATATGGTTTTTGAAAGTTCTAGAAACCTAGGAGATGGAAAGAGTAGACTGCTGTGGTGAACAAATTGAGCTTTCTATGCTAATCACACCATAATAGCACACTTGAGTTAAGTCTACACACACCAAAGTGTCCCTTTACTTCCTGATCAGAGATGAAACATTTTTCATCTTTACTTTAAAATAGTTTTTTGTCTATGCTCCTTTAGAGCACACTAATGTATATGCTTGTTCCTTTGAAAATGTAAAGCTAAATGTTTGTTTAAAGTACATTATAATTCCCTTTCCCATCATTTTAAGATGGCACTTAAGGAAATAAGTGCAGCATTCCTTATAGTAGAAAAGCCATGAACGAGCCTCATTGTATAAACATCTTGCTCTGTGGCACTAGCATTAGCGTATCATGCCTATAAAAACAACACTCAATCATGGTGCCAGAGTCTGGGCACTGTCTTAAATATGGTAGCTGAGGTTTAAACTCTTGTAAACACAAAGAATCACCCTGAATGATGTCTGGGGCGGCATACTTTTAATGTATTTCCTTCTTCATTCTCTTTACTCCTAAGGGAAAGAAGAGAAATAAGCACAAGAAATACTTCCACATGCATATCCACAGTGGCCCACCCACACTCAGAGGGGCTGGGCTGGACCTGTCCTAAGTTCACAGGGCACTACATCATGCAGGGGATTGAACCTGCATGCTAGCAAAGCCTTTTTGACCAGCTGAAATAGAAGAGAAGAAGGAAATAATAAAATATTGAGTAACTTTGTAGAGATATTTTATGTGTTTTTTACTGACTGTCCTTGTTTTTTTTTTTAAAAAAAAATATTATCTTTTTTAAGGATATAATAAAATTACATCACATACCTCTTCCCTTTCCACCCACCAAATTTGCCCATGTACCCTTCATTGCTCTTTTTCAATATATATATATGTATTTTTCAATATATATATATATGTGTGTGTGTGTATGTATATATACATATATATATACATATATATACTTATATACATACATATACATATACATCCTATGTTTAAAATCTTCACTATAAAGTATAGTATTTATCATCAATTTAAAAGTTGTATGAGTATCATACCTATGTTCATTAACTTTATTATATTAGAGACTTACATATACTCCAACAGGAAAGGGATTTCTCTATACACACAGGTTTGATTTATGTATATCAGTCTGTGTATATGTGTCAATGTCTGTCTATATATATGTGCATGTATCTATCTATGTCTATAAATATGTACATATCTATCTAAGTCTCTACATATGTCAATTTGTCTATATAAAATGTCTTTTACCTATGCAGGTATATATGAATCTATTTGTGTCTACCTGTCTATACAAGTCTACATATAATTTACAGAAGATATTATATCACATAATTGATATCATGTATATCTTTATTATCTCAGATGAACAGTATTATGAGATATAGCTGTTATTTTAAAATATTATTTTATCAATTTTTAGGTTTCTTCTGAAACACTTACTTTTAAGTAAATGTTTCAAAGGTTTTGGATTCTTAATTTTATGATTTTTCACTGTTTTGATCCTTTTATTCTTATAAAATTAGTCACCAAAATAAAAAAGCAGAAAATTTAAAAAATTAAATTCCACCTAATTTAGTCATGTTATTCTCTTTCCCTTTGTTTTTTGTCTTTGAGCCATTTTTTTTTTTTACCTTATTTACTAGGCCAACTCTTCAGTGAGAATCATAGTTATCACTAACATATAGAATGCTGTGCTGTCTGTGTTTGTAGTCAGATAGGCAAGCAATTATTTCTCAAGTGTAAAGACACACACTTGAAGTATTATCAGTCAACAGTGTGGCTTCTTACTATGGTTATTGTAGTTTAGTGTAGTGTCCATCTGTTACTCATAAGCGAATCAGTATCCCCTTTCTTCTGGTAAGAAATCCATGAAGCCATTTTGCTGCATATCCTTCCTCTTCCATGTTTACAAATATTCTTGGGAGTGACAACAACCACGATCTGAAGATGGATCTCAGTTGTTCTATTATCTTGACAACAGAAATTGGCATACAACCAGACCCAGTAAAAGGCATCAGACATTTAAGAATGGATGGATGTTGGTGATACTACTGGACAGAATCAAGTACTAGCTTTTGCCTGCAGTCAGAATTAGACTTTGTAGTCAGGCTTGTTTCTCAAGTCCTTTTTCTCATAATGATAAGCACTTACAGATATAGTTTCTCCATAATCTACATTGATGTACAAAAGTAGAAGAGAGGACCATGTGCCTATCACCCAGTTTCCTCCAACGATGGCAAACCAAAATTGGCACATTTGTATGTGTAGGGTTTATTATATATGGAAAACAATGCAATCAGTATAGAATTCATACATAAAATGGCTCCATCCACTTAAGATCTACTTGTAACTCGTTGGTATCTTCAGCTACCCCTCTTCCTCCATCCTTGAACTCATGTCCCATCACCAGTGATCTGTTTTCTTTCTCTGTGTTATTTTTTATTTTTAAAAAATTTTTTATTGATTTTTTTGAGATTCATATCAGGCATCCCAGTCCCGCTCACTTCCTAATCTCCTGATATTTACCTTTACACTTGCAGCCTCCCTCTTTCCCAAATAAAACATAGACAAACAACAGCAACAACACCAAAAATCAAATACAAAAAAATAAAATTAAAAAAATACAAAGTATAGAAAAACATTTCATCTCATCATAGCACAGTTTGTCCAAAAGTTTATCCCTCTGACTACAATCTTTTCTTACAAATGTTTATTGCAATGAGTCATTGGTGTAGTTCGAGATCCCTGGCTTCTGTGACACCAACAATATTTGATCCTCATCTAGACTCCTTATCCTGTTGTTCCCCTTTGTCATGGAGATCCTGGATCCTGAAGTTTTAGAACGAGAGGAATGGCTAATTTCTGGCAGAAAATATGAATTTGGTGGTGTATCAATTCTGAGCCCTGGATCTGGGCCTGGGTGGTAGTTGAGCTGGTTAGCACTGTTCCAGGTAAACCGCCCAATGTCCATTGGCATCTAACAGGTCCCATTGCTGTAGTTTAACATCTAGTGAAATTTGATGGTTCCTTGTATTTTTTCCTTTGTTATTTTATTACTACTGTTTTTTGTTTGTGTGTGTGTGTGAGTGTGTGTGTGTGTGTGTGTGTGTGTGTGTGTGTATTTGAGATACGGAGATACGGTCTGCCTGTGTATATTTTACACTCATAGTTATTAACAAGGATTTCACCTTCATTTCATCCCACAGAGACTGAAGTTCTAGAAAGTCATTCTTTTTCTCTTTTTAAATGTTTTCTTTATTTACAATATTTCCTTTCCTAGGTTGCCCTCAAAACAAACAAACAAACAAACAAACAAAAACAAAAATGAAAAAAATAAAATAAACTATAACAAAAACTAAAACAAATCCTTGTTCCCTCCCCTCTCCCCCTGATCACCACCCCATCCCCTCCTGCTTACTGGCCCTGGCATCCCCTACACTGGGGCATAGAACTTTCACAGGGCCAAGGGTCTCTCCTCTCATTGATAATTGTCTTGGCCATCCTCTGCTATACACATGCTTCTGGAGCCATGAGTCCCACCATGTGTACTCTTTGGTTGGTGTTTTAGTCCCTGGGAGCTCTGAGGGTACTAGTTAGTTCATATTGCTGTTCGTTTTAAGGGCTGCAAACCCTTCAGCTCCTAATTCTCATATTAGAACTGTAGCCAGAATTCTACCATTTGGTATAGTTCAATTCATTTTAAAAGTAAATAATTATGAATAAACAGCAGTTCATTAAAAGACAGACTTCTTAATGTCTTATCATAAATTTTACATATCCTATTAACTTTTTTTCTAAATTAGCCTCCCAAATTGAACATATAAAATGAAAATGGCCAAGAATTTGTTGGTATTGATATGACATGGGTGAGGTCAAGCAGAGTCATGAAGTTGAGAATGATGTAAGAAAGTAATTAACAAGCATGGAGTACAGCCTTTGCAGAAACTACTCCAGATCATTCTATTCAGGCTACAATTGCTTCTATCAGTTTGGACTACATGGAAAAATGTATATTTTAATTTAATTTTTTTTTACTACCTGAGTAGAGTATTCCTCAAGGTAAGCTAAGACATTTTATTTTTGTTTATTTGAGTTTACAATAGGCTATTTATCAGAGACTAAGCTGTGTAACACTTTCCTGATGAAGAACACGTAAGGGAGAGAAAGAGTTGGATTTTATTTGGTGGTCTGGGAATGATGAAGATAAGAGCAAACGCAGATAGCAGAGTTTGAAAAGGTGTTTTAATAAGAAACTTAATTTACTTTTAGCAAGATACTCTTAAACCAGTTTTTTTTTAACTCTACTGAACTTATATAAATTCCTAATTAAAAATACCTATTATTTGTTCAAATATGTAATATTTATTTAAATTCATTTACTTTATTTAAACAGTAATACTAATAATAAGATGGAGGCCAGAGACAGCCATTAAAATGTTGACCTGTTTAGTAGAAGTGGCCTAAGGTAAAATTGAATTGTTACATATTGTATGTGGTAAGTACAGACATGAAGAATATTAAAAATAGTAAAACAACGATAAAAAGAATTATACTTCCAATAATACTTCAAAAATGGGTAAAGTTGGCTGAAGAAGTTAAATGTTCACTCATAGGAGTGATGGCAAAAGGAAGATTATATGTATCAAATGAAATATAAAAGTAGAACATCTAATGTTTTACACATTGGTACAAGGCCTCTAGAGAGAACCGAACTGGGAGCTTGGTGAAGGGTCAGAGGGAAAGGAAACAAAGGGTATGTAAAACGAATCAGGCATAGATGCAAAAAAGTAGTACCTATGAAAAAGACCAAAGGGTACTATGGCAGAATGGAAATCTGTAGGGAAGAAGCATTTGGACATGTGGTTTTAGAGATGTGAGGATGAGAAGCTAGCTTAACGTTAAATTTCTTACCTTCCCAGCCTTGGAAGAAGAGAGCAGTAACTATACTCTCTTAGAAAGTGGAAGGGGTCAAATGGATAGTCTATCCTGACAAATATCAGTTGTTTTAGCTTGAGTGGGTTAATATAAGGAATGTTTAAGATAATAGTGTAAAGCTTCACATTATGTATCATGTTAATTAGTTATAATTATTAGTTATAATTATTTTTGGTAATTTGTTGTTAAGTGGTATATCCATCCAAGTTTCTGGCTGAAATATTTTTCTGCCAATTTCTAGTCTCTTGATTATTTGTAAAAAATTATAAATAATGAATATATAAATAGCAAGATTTGCATAGTAATATATGTATATCATTTTACAGAAACAAATTAATTGAAACAACAAAGTTGCTTATTGTAGTATAATTTTATTATTTTTTTACTCAATAGTTCTTGTATTCATCTTTAATCTTTTATTGAAAATTCATACAATATATGTGGATTATGATTTCCACTGTCCCATCTCTTCAGAATTCTCCCCATACATCCAGTACCATAGTTTCATTCTATCTCTTTAGAAGATGAACAAATAAAGCAAAACCAAAGAAACCAAAATTTAAAAAAAGAGAGAGAAAAACACAAAACACACACACACACACACATCATAAAAATACAAAATAGGAAACCATAATATTCAAGCAAAGACATGTTAAGGTTTTTTTTGAAGGATTGCATACCCAGCTCCCTGATGGCCAGAAGTGAGAAGTTTGATAAAGACATCCTATTTAAGACTCAGTGTTTCTCTGCCTCTCAATTTCTGCACATGGTTCGGTTGTGGATCTCTGTGTTAGTTTCTATCTACTGCAAGAGGAAGCTTCTGTGTAGGTGGTTGAGAAGGAAATTGAGCTATGGGTATAGCAGGATGTTATCAGGAGTCATTACATTGTTGTGTTCCTTCAATAGAATATGGTTAATTAATTTTCCTTACTGCCTATCTAGTCTCAGGTTCATGGCCACCTGATCAGTGACAGGTATGTATTCCATCTCATGGAGTGGAACTGAAATCCAACCAGATATTGGATGGTTTCTCCCACAACTCTTGTGCCATTATTATACCAGCATATCTTGCATGTAGGTCACTAATGCAGAATATCGGGTTTGAAGCTAGGTTGATAGTTACGAATAAAAAATGACAGAAAGCCCATTTACTAATGGAAACTGAATAATTTTCTACTCAAGGATAACTTGGTCAGGGAAGAAGGAAAGAAAGAAATTAAAAACTTTTTAGAATTTAATGAAAATGAAGGCATGTATACCCAAATTTATGGTACACAATAAAAGCAGTGTTAAGAGGAAAACTCACAGCACTGAGTGTCTTCATAAAGAAATTGGAGATATCCCATACAAGCAACTTAGTCCCACCTGAAAGCTGTAGAACAGACAGAAACAAACACACTCAAAAGGAGTAGATGGCAGGAAATAATCAAACTCAGGGCTGAAATCAACCAATTCAAAAAAGAAAACTATACAAAAAAAAAATCAACAAAGCTAAGAGCTGGCTCTTTGAGAAAATCAACAAGATAGAAAGTCCTTAGCCAAACTAACTAAGGGGCACAAAGTTTGTATATAAATGAACAAAATCAGAAATGAAAAGGGAGACATAAAAATAGAAACTGAGGAAATTAAAAAAAAAATTATCAGAATCTACTACAAAAGCCTATATTCAACAAAACTGAAAAATCTAGATGAAAGGATGATTTTCTAAACAGATACCAAGTACCAATGTTAAATAAGAGCCAGATAAACTATCCAAACAATCTAATAACCACAAAGGAAACAGAAGAAGTCATTAAAAGTCTCCCAAGCAAAAAAAAAAAAAAAAAAAAAAAAAGCCCAGGGTTAGATGGTTTCAGTGCAGAATTATATCAGACCTTCGAAGAAGAACTAATACCAATGATACTTCTCAAACTATTCCACAAAATGGGAACAGAAGGAATACTACCCAATTTGTTTTATAAAGCCACAGTTATACTGACATCTAAACCACACAAGGACCCAACCAAAAAGAGAAATTCAGACAAATTTTGTTTATGAATATCGATGCAAAATTACTCAATAACATACTTGCAAAGCGAATCAAAGAACACATCAAAACCATCATTCACCACAATGGATGAAGTAGTTGTCATTCCAGGGGTGCAAGGTTGGTTCAATATATTAAAATTCATTAAAGTAATCTACTATATAAACAAACTCAAAAGAAAAAAATCACATGATCATCTCCTTATATGCAGAAAAAGCATTTGACAAAATACAACACCCCTTCATGTTAAAAGTATTGTAGAGATCAGGAATTCAAGGCCCACATCTAAATATAACAGAAGCAATTTTACTACAAACTAACAGCCAATATGAATTTAAGTGGAGAGATACTTGAAGCAATCCCACTAAAATCAGGGACAAGACAAGGATGCCCACTCTTTCCATATCTATTCAATATAGTAGTCGAAGTGATAGCTAGACCAATAAGATACCACAAAAAGATCAAGGGGATACAAATTTGCAAAGAAGAAATAAAATTATCACTATTTGCTGATGATATGATAGTATACATAAGCGACCCCCAAAAATTCTACCAGAGAACTTCTCCAGCTGATAAACAACTTCAGCAAAGTGGCCAGATATAAAATCAACTCAAATAAATCAGTAGCATTTCTTTATACAAATGATAAACAGGCTGAGAAAGAAATTAGGGAAACAATTCCCTTCACAATAGCCACAAATAATATAAAATATCTTGGAGTAACTCTAACTAACCAAGTGAAAGATCTGTATGACAAGAACTTCAAGTCTCTAAGTAAAGAAATTGAAGTAAGCCTTAAAAAGATAGAAAGTGCTCCCATGCACATGCATCAATAGGATTAACATAGTATAAATGGTCATCTTAACAGTAGCAACCTACAGATTCAGTTGAATCTCCATCAGAATTCCAACTCAACTCTTCATTGAGATAGAAAAATCAATTTTCAACTTTATATGGGAAAAAAATCCCAGACCTCAAGTTGTACTACAGAGCAATAATGATAAAAACAAACAAACAAACAAACAAACAAAAAACCCAAACAAATCAAAAGAACAACAAAAGCAAAACAAACAATGACAACAACAACAACAAAACAACTGCATGGTATTGGTACAGATGCAGACAGATCCATGGAACAAAACTGAAGACCCAGCAATAAACCCACACACATATGGGCAATTGATCTTTGACAAAGAAGCCAAAACCATACAGTGAGAAAAAGAAAGAATTTTCAACAATGGTGCTCTTCTAACTGTTGGTGTGCATGTAGAAGAATGCAAATTGATCCATTTTTATATCTTTGTACCAATCTCAAGTCCAAATGGATCAAGGACCACCACATATAACCAGATACACTGAGTCTAATGGAAGAGAAATTGGAACATTTACCATTGGCATAGGGTAAAATTTCCTAAACAGAACATCAATGGCTCAGGCTTTAAGGTCAACAATTGACAAATGGGACCTCATGAACCTGAAAAGCTTTGGTAAGGCAAGGGACATTGTCAATAGGACAAAATAGCCACCTATAGATTGGGAAAAGATCTTTACTAACTCTACATCTGATAAAGGGCTAATATCAATATGTAAAGAACTCAAGAAGTTAGACTCCAGAAAACCAAATAACCCAATTAAAAATGGGGTACAGAGCTAAACAAAGATTTCTCAACTGAGGAGTCCTGTATGTCCAAGAAGCATCTAAAAAACTGTTCAACCTTTGTGGTCATCAGGGAAATCCAAATCAAAATGGCCCTTACATTCTACCTTACAACATTCATAATGGCTAAGTTCAAAACCTCAGGTGACAGCAGATAGTGGTGAGGATGTAGAGAAAGAAGAACGTACGTTTCTCCACTGCTGGCAGGATGGCAAGCTGGTACATCCTCTTTGGAAATCAAATGGGGGCTCCTCAAAAAATTGGAAATAGTTCTTCTACCTGAAGACACAGCTTTACCACTACTAGGCATATACCCATAAGATTTCCAACATATAACAAGGTCATGTGCTCCACTATGTTCATTGCATATATATTTATAATAGCCAGAGGCTGGAAACAACCCAGATGTCCCACAGTGGAAAAGTCGGTACAGAAAGTTTGTACATTTACACAATTAAATACTATTTAGCTATTAAATTGACATGACAACTTCATGGATTTTGAAGGCTCATGGATAGAACTAGAAAAATATGGAGGTAACCCAGGCCCATAAGGTCATATGTGGCATGTACTCACTGACAAAGAGAGTGTAGAAACAGCAGAGCATTTGGAAGACACCACAATTCATGGGTCATGAACATCTTCAAGCAATGCACGTGTTATGGTTGTTCCAGAAGAAAGAGAAGGTAGTGATTGCACTTAAAAGAAAAGAACCCAGATGTCCTTCTCCAAAGGAATGGATACAGAAAATGTGGTACATTTACACAATGGAGTACTACTCAGCTATTAAAAACAATGACTTAATGAAATTCTTAGGCAAATGAATGGAACTAGAAAATATCATCCAGAGTGAGGTAACCCAATCACAAAAGACAGATGGTATGTACTCACTGATAAGTGTGTATTAGCCCAAAAGTTCATAATACCCACAATACAACTCACAGACCATATGAAGCTTAAAAGGAAGGAAGGCCAAAGTATGGAAGTTTCAATTCCACTTAGAAGGGAGAATAAAATAATCATGGGAGGCAGAGGGAAGGAAGGACCAGGGTGGGAGAGGGGAGAGTGAGGAAAAAAGGGGCAGGACCAGATATGGGAAAAGACAGGAGAGAAGTCCAGAGGGTCAGGAGAATGAATAGAAATATGTAGTTATGTGGGGCAGGTAATGTGGGGGAACCACTAGATAGTCCAAAATGTCAGGGAGGTGAGAGGATTCCAGGACCCAATGGGAATGATATTAGCCAAAACACTCAACATAGTGGAGATAGAAGTAGAAGAGACCACTTCCAGAAGATAGACATGGCCTACAGTGGAGGGATGGTGCCACTGAACCATTTCAAAAATTTTAACACAGAATTGTTCCTGTTCAAAAGAAATACAGGGATTACAAAATGGAGCAGAAACAGGAGGAAAGACCATCTAGAGACTGGCCCACCTTGGGATCCATCCCATCTGCAGACACCAAACCCTAACACTATTACTGATACCAAGAAGTGTTTGCAGACAGGAACTTGGTTTGGCTGTCCTGTGATAGGTTCTGCCGGCACCTAAGACAGATGAAGATACTCACAGCCAACCATTAGACTGAGCTTGGGTCCCCAGTGGAGGAGTTAAGAGAAAGGACTGAAGGAGCTGAAGGGGATTGCAACCCCATAGGAAGAACAACAATAGCAATTAACTGGATCTCTCAGAGTTCCAGGGACTAAACCATCAACCACAGAGTATACATGGGTGAATCCGTGGCTCCTGCTGCATATATAGCGGTGGACTGCCTTATCTGGCATTAATGGGAGGAGAGGAGCTTGATCCTGTGGATGCTTGTTCCCTCAGCGAATGGGAATGCTGCAGGGGTGAGCTGGGAGTGGGTGGATGAGATTGGGGAGCACTATCTTAAGGGCAAATGAGAGGGGGTGATGGGAAGTAGGGTTTGTATAGTGGAGACTGGGAAGGAGGACACTTGAAATGTAAATAGATGCAAATAATTATTGATAAAATAGTTTCTAAAATAAAATTAAATAAATAAAAATAAAAATAAATAATAAAAAATTGGAAATATTTAAAAAATCTTTGGAAAAAAATAAAGCCGATGTTGAGGAGTAAGATTATACTGATTTAAGTTGATTTTGTAAATGCTCAGTTTTAAACTTTTTGCTTATCTCATCTTAGATAATGATATCTTAGCTCTCTGGTTTCCTTGTTCTTACCAATGAGAAAGCTAAGAAGACTTAGAAGGATGTACTAGGGTGAAGGGACAGTGCTGGGGATTGAATCCTAAATATCCTCCACATCCTACATTTAAGGACAGTGTTATGAACAAAAGCTTTATCATAAATCTTTGAGATGGTATTTTATTTTATTTTATTTTTGATGAAATAAGGCATTGTGTAGGCCAGACTGGTTGTCAAATTTCAGGCCTCCTGGTTCAACCTCTTAAGTGCTGCCTGGGATTACAGGCAGATGCCAAGACATATAACTATTTTTACATCAACATTAATATTTATAGTAATAAACTCTGTATTTTCCTAACTTACACTTCTTTTTTTTCTGTTAATAAAATCCTTCTTTGATAATGATAATGTATCTAGGAAAGAACAGAGCTGATAGTTGAATTAAGGCAGCCATATGACAAATAACTGAACATTTTATCTATGATATTTATGAGTCATGGCTTTGTTAATTATCACAGATAGTAATATGAGGATTTTTCAAAATGTCACAAAACTAAAAAAAAAAAAATAGATTAAAAATTTCTTACAAAACTCAAAGTTGTATCAAAAGAAAGAATTTTTTATTTGTTAATCTTTTTTGAATTACACAGTTGTTTTGTCTACATGTATGTCATGTCAACATACCGGAAAAGGAGGGACTGATCCCATGAGACTCTAGTTACACATAGTCATGAGCCAGCATATGGATGCTGGGTATTGAAACAATAATCTGTGGAAGAACAACCACTGCTCTTAACTGCCGAGCCATCTCTCCGTCTTTCTTTCTCATCTTTTATAACTAAAGTCCATGGAGCTAGTGAAGGTGGCTTAAGTGAGGGAGTATAATCCCAGAGTGTTTACCTTTAATGGTTGGAGGTCAATCATCTTTCTCAGTCCTGACATTCCAATTCCCTCCTGTATCTGATGGCTGAGTGACAAGATCAGGCAATCCATCATTTTTCAGGATGCGTGTTCTTCCATTCCATTCAAGTTCCTTTTCTCTCAGTGTGCTTTTCAGGCTGAGCAAGGCCACTAAAGAAGCAAAAACCTATACTGAATATGGCAGCTTCATTTTTTGAGCAGATATGATTAATATTCAGTTAATTTCTGGGGGAGGGGGAAGAGAAATCAGAGCCCTAGACAGGAAGCAGGTCATGAAGTGTCTTCCAAAAAAAAAAAAAAATTAAACACTTTTACATTTTCCCCCTATGTGTGATGAAAAGGAAGAGAAGGATTCAATTTCCACCAAGGATAATTAAAGTGCTGATTCTACTGCCTTGTTCTGGACCAAGTTCTGACACTAAAGCTTTGCTTAGGTACAAAAAACCATTTTTATCCTAAATATTTTAGTAATGTAAATAACGCTGATAAGGTCAGGCTGACATTTCATTACTCCTGGGGCACACTCCTCTACATTTGTTGAAACTTTTTATTTACAAACATTGAAGATTGGCTGGCTGGCTTTCTGGAGTATTCCTAAGACAAGAATACTTTATTCTGAACTAAATATGGCATGTCTGTTTTAATAAAAAGAAACTCAACTTATGCCACAATTCAGCTCTTGTCTTCTTAACTAGAACACCAAGGACTATTTCTCCATATACATGCGCAGTTTGTGGCACTTTCTTAGCCCAAAAGAAGCCAGCTCATTTCTCTGCCCCTGGCCTCACTAGTCTCAGACTTCTGTTTGTTCTACTTCAGTAAGTCCCAGAGCCCGAGACGACAACTGGAAAATGAATCTCATACATTTGAATTTTCTGTACTGGAAGTTTAGGTTCCTATCACTTTTGGAAGAACCCTGGCCTCTGCCTCATTTTTCACCTCTCCCAGACACTCATCCCGGGGCTCGGAGTATCTGAAGTGTGAGTCTGATCCTAGCTCTCCCTGGAGATCTTGCTACAACCATACAGGATCAAGTCTAAACTTGTTAATGTTCAAAATGAGCCACAATCTGCTCACATTCCTCCTCCAGCGAGGTCACAGAAAGGAACTCTCATTCATTCAGGAGTCAATTTCCCCATTTAAAAAAAAAAATCTGAATGAAGGATGAAAGGTTAACACCACCCTGCGGTAACCTGCCTTTTGATGCCATGCAGAAGGAAATATTGTTTATTTAAGCTTGGTGCATACTGGGTTGGACAAAGGAGTCCCTTCAGACATACCAGGTTTCAGGTTGAAGGAGCATTCACTCTCTCGCCACTGAAAAAGTCAATGAAGCAGACGAAGAAGCAGCTGCTTAAAATAGGTGAAGGCTGAGCTATGCTAGGGACATACTGTGATAGACAACCGGGATCCTTAAATGGTTTAGGAAAACAAGGCATGCTGGCAGCCATCCAGCCACCAGAATCTTAGGAGGAAATAACTCCCTCAGAGACACCCACAAGAAGAAAGAAAAGTGAGTGAGTGTTTTCACAAGCTGAAAAACTGAATTAGCTGGTTTACAATCTAGGCCTTAGCAGTCCTGGAGGGAAACCCTGCCACTCCCTGCTTTTCATTATCCACTCTCCCTGGTCCCCAGAGACTCCACTACCTCCCTTGCACCAAACCACCTGTTTGTTATTAACTACCCTCCGTGCTCTTATTCAATTAATTTCTTTGTTATGAAACTAGACTTCTGTCTTGCCAGTTAAAATTTGAAGAGTTGATCAGCCTGTTTTCTGTGTTCTCAGTCAACAGCAGTAGCCAGAGGTAACTTTGAAATGGGAGAAGCCAGATGTATTCCTCTCTGATTTCATACTGCTAGGCATGAGCTGTAGATCAGATCTACACTTTAAATACATATTCATTAATAAGCATCCATAAACAGTATACATAGCCAATTTTCTAGGTTCAATCTCCATTATCCCTTTGAGAGAAAAATTCATTTCAGTTAAATGCAGTATGTATCAGTTTCAGTCTTCTTTTCCACCAAGATTTGCATAGGACCCCAAAAGCCCATCAAACCAGAGAATTCAAGAGTCATACCTGTATTGTGGAATAGTTACATCCCCAGAGAAAGGGGAGAAATCATTTAATTAGTCCATGTAATTCTATGAGCGAACTCATTTCACACATATGCTGCTGAATTACCAATGTCCCCTTTGTGAAATTCACTGCTCTACTTACAAGAGCATGGAAACCAACACTATTAGCTGGGATTCAAAGAAATCTCTCAGACAGTGCTGTCTGACTGCTCCAGTACTTTAGGCTCTTGCTTACCTTGTTTGTTTGTTTGTTGGTTGGTTGGTTGGTTGGTTGGTTGGTTGGTTGGTTTTTCTCCTGGTCTACCCTCCAACTGTTCCACGTCCCATACCTCCTCCCCACTCCCCTGTCTCCTAACACTCATCCCCCATCCCACCAGACCTCTAAACTCCCTGGGGCCTCTAGTCTCTTGAGGGTTAGGTGCATCATCTCTGATAGAACACAGACCCGGCAGTCCTCTACTGTATGTGTTTTGGGAGCCTCATATCAGCTGGTATGTTGCTTGTTTGGTGGTCCAGTATTTGTGAGATCTCTGGGGTCCAGATTAATAGACTGCTGGTCCTCCTACAAGGTCACCCTTCTCCTCAGCTTCTTTCAATCTTTCTCTAATTCAGCCACAGGGGTCAGCAGAATGACCGACTTTAACAACATTCAGATGAGAGATGGTGTAGACAACATTCAGATGAGAGATGGTGTAGGAGAAGCATGTCCTTGAGGAGCCCCTCCACTAGTTAGAAATGTGGGGCAAATTGCTCAGGAGCTAACCCTATGAACTCAGCCACTCAGAAATTTTGGCATGAGAAAGGCCAAGTAGTTCCTTAATGCTTAGAAGATTAATGAGCTTTGATACTTGTCTTTTTCTTCGGCTGTCAATTAAAGATTCAGGCATGGAGAATTTCTGTATGTTTAACATCCAGTGCTGTGCTGTTGTTGGCTGAGAGCAGGTTTTAAGAATCTCATGGTAAGTGGTCAGGAATTTTACAAGATTATCGTTAATGGTATCATTGAAAACTGCCAAATAACATAAATATAATTAAACACATTATCAAAAACAGACAAGAAAATGCTCGCTCTTCATCTTTCCTAACAAGTTACCACATTACCATGCTGTGCCCTGCTCCTGTCCTCTACATAGAACAACAGACGACTTCCCTGTTTATTCACACTGGTGACTTGATGGCTTGAAATCAGACATGGTAGTGGAATTGACACCGTGAAAATTATCACCCAAGAAAGGTTTGAGTATAATTTATAATCGTAACTATATTTAGACTGAATGGTTGTTATGAACAAAGTGGCAATGATGTGGACCAACCTTCAGAGCATGCCATATTTGTGTGCTTTGTGCAGTGAATACATAAAACATGGAGTACTGAAAGAGCTGTGTAGCTCTGCAAAGAACTTGTTCACAGCACCTAAGAGGATGCTCTCGACTTTCATGCTAGTCATAGACTTAATGAGAAAGTCAGACGTCTATATTGCTGGTGTGCTTACTCATTAATTGAAAACACAGGTGATTTTAGTCTGGGTAATTTGGCAAATATTCAAGTAGGGGTGTAGTCCAAAGATAAGTGATAGTCTGTATGGATTGAAGTACAATCCCAGAACCAAAACCACAAAATCAGAATTCAGCAAAATTTGGGAAAGCATTCTGGGAGACTCTGAGGAAATCTGTTCTTCTATAGGAAAACTAAAGAAAAACATAACATATGTTTTATTATTTTTTAATTATGTGCTATAGATATATACCATTAGTAAAATTACAGACACATTAAGTGTTGTTAAAAATTTACCAGCACTAATTTATATATATTATCTAAAACCTTTGTTAAATGGCCTACTCTCTTTAAAGTTTCTGGGATCTTATCTAGGTCAGGATTGATTATATGCTCTCCTTTCCACAGCAGTTGAATGAGTCCTATGTAAAAATGTGCTTCTATCTAAAAGAATAACTAATTTATGCACACTGTCTATATTACTAACTTCTAGAATAAAAAAGTTTATCTTAATTTTTTATTTGCTTTTAATATATACCACAAAAGCTCACAGCAAATATTATTCTACAACAGTATTTTATCAGAACTAATTTATATATCATTCTATCATTTATGTTTGTGTGTGTGTGTGTGTGTGTGTGTGTGTGTGTGTGTGTGTGTGTGTCTCACATTACCAGAACTTATACAGTCAGACAATGACTGTATGAAAGCTGGAGAGCCAGGGAAAGCAATAGCGTTTGGTGCAAAACATAGAAGAATGGAAGCAATGGCAGAGCTCCAAGCAGAGGCAGGTCAGAAAGCACCCAGGCAGGTACTGCTGCGTAGGACTTGGTGATCCAAAGAGCCTGCAAAGTGATGTTCATGGATGAAGGCTATCGCAAAGGCCACATCCACTCAAGGAGGATTAAAAAAAAATGCAAGTTTAGTCCTTGACTTCTGCCTTTTGTTGTAGCTAGCCTCCAATTCATTTAGTGGTGCTGGTTATTTTCATATCCAGTCAAACCTATCCAGTCAGAATGTAAAGCCACATACTCATTTTTCACAGACATACCCAGATTTTTAAATTCTCAATCAGTCTAGTCAAGCTAATAACAAATAGTAACCATCACAAAAATAGGTAATATTGTGCTATCTGAAGGAGCTAATGGGAGCAAGGCAAATGTTACTATACTTGTTGAATTGGTGGTATGGTCCCAGAAAATAATAATGCTATACTAGCTAGCTCAGACCTGGTTGGGAGAGGAGCAATTACTCAGTTGGACTCTTGGAGACTCAAGGGCATAGATGGCTCTTATTTTGCCATACTGTCACCTGAGGGAAATCACACCTCCCAGAAATGTTACTAAGATGATGCAGTCCAGTGGCTGGAGAGATGTCTCACCATGAAGAGCTTACAGAGCTTATAACTGCAGTTGTACTGAAACCTTCTTCTAGCCATTACAGGAAGACAGGTACACAGACACATAGCTACACAAGCACACACATACACAGAGAGAGGGGAAGGGGTGGAGAGAGAGAGAGAGAGAGAGAGAGAGAGAGAGAGAGAGAGAGAGAG
>JADRCD010201464.1:19734-45382 GCA_019843815.1 Montemys delectorum
GAGAGAGAGAGAGAGAGAGAGAGAGAGAGAGAGAGAGAGAGAGAGAGAGAGAGAGAGAGAGCAGAAACACAGGTAAACAGGCAGGCACACACACAAGCATACAGACAAATTTATTTTTCAAAAAGATGGTCAGGGCACTTAAAGGCAGAGAGGACTGGGAGAGGGCCTTGATACTCTAGTTCACCGTGGCCATGGAAGAGTAGCTCAGCAGTTCTCCCAGCCTCAGGGAGGTGCTATGTAGTCTTTCTGATGTTAGATTAGTAGTAGACCCGCCACTGACATCCAAACTGATGGTCAAAATCCAGGAAGGAGCGGAGATCATGCCACAGACACAATTCATTATTAACAGGGAACTTACATAAACGTGAATTAATTAGCTTTGAAGTTGTAGTTTTGGAGAAGTTTTTAAATTTATTGAGATTACTAAAGGTAGTATTAGAGAAATATTTGTGCATTAGAGAGAATAAGGATTCAGAAAAGATTGTAATTTGAATTTTTTGAGAACGAATTTATGATTCGCACAGATTTAAAAGCTATGATATTTGAATTGGTCCCACACTCATCTCAGTATGTATGAAAATATTTTATATTGTAAGATGGACACCTTTAAGTTGACTCACTGATTACTTGTTAGTTTGCTTAAGTAGATGGATTACTAACCTTGGGAGAGTGTGTCACAGTAGCTAAGTGCACATGATTGAGAGCAAAAATCACTGGGATTAAATCTTTCTTCAGCTTTACACTCTGTGTATGACTTTAGCAGATTCACTTAAGGTCCCCAAATATAGTTTCTTCATTTAAGAATCTGTTGGAAAAATCAAGTATGGATGTATTTAATGAGTATAAAAGAGTTCTTGTGTCATCATTACAAGTGGCAAGAGCCTATGGTTATCCCATGTGCACTTCATTTAACTGAATGCCTCACTCATTTTGTCTTTGTCTTTAGTTTGGTGACACAAGATGTATACTTGTCTACAGTGAACATCACCATTGTTCTTTCTGGGCTCCTTTGGAGTCTGGAATATCATAATTGGAGGATCAATTTGTGCAGAATTGTGCCCTAAAGCAATTCTGGCATGCTATAATCTACTAGACAACTCCACTCTCTCCTCTGCTTTTTTTTTTAAAAAAAAAGTTTTGTTTATTTTCTTAGATTCTTTATGGAAAATGAAACTTTGAAAGCAGTAGAAGAAAAATTAATTCCTGAATTATCAGAAGAACATCTCATGTAAAATTATTGTTATTATTAAAGAAAAATTACAATGTTTCAAAATGCGATGAAACATCTCAGTCACACAAACACACAGAAACACACACACACCTCTTTTGTTTATTTTGTTATCTATGTTTTCTGTTATTCATCACCTTCTCCAGTTTCTCACCATGGAGGGTTTTATTTATTTATTTATTTATTTATTTTTAAAAATTATTTACATTTCGAACTTTATCCTTTTACCCAGTTTCCCCACCTTCCGGAAACCTCCTATCCCATCCCCCTTCCCCCTGCTTCTATGAGGATGTTCCTCTACCCATCCACCCACTCCCACCTCCCCACCCTCGATTCCCCTGCACTGGGGCATCTATTGAGCCTTCATAGGACCAAGGACCTCTCCTCCCATTGATGCCTGACAAGGTCATCCTTTGCTACATATGCAGCTGGAGCTTTGATGCTAATACCTCAGAGTAACAAATTCATTTTCTGACCTCCCAATTTTAGATATGTCTTTAGACTGTCTTGCCTGCTCTTAAGATCCCTCTTGATTTTGTTCTTCACCATTAGGAAAGTTGTTTTACATTTAATAATGCAAATCACCAGTATTTGGATAATTATATTACATCTTATATTACCTTCTTAATCATTTGTTCTCAGGAATGACTTTATAGAGAAGCTATTAAAAAAAAAAGGCTATAAACTACATTCTCAAGTGACCAGCCACTCACACAACTCACATATCCTATTCCTAGTACTTTTTTAAAAAAGTATAGTCAGTGGCTTAATTTTCTGAACTTTGGAGGATCTTGATACTGAAGTATCAAAAGAACTGTGATTAAAGTTCAAGTTTAAAGTTAGGTTAAAAGACCTGCAATTGATAAAATGTGGTATCAAAAGGGGGCAGTGCTAGAACACCATGTTTTCTAGAAATTTAGAACTATTTTGTAGAAAGAATGTGGAAAAAACATTATTTCTTGGGTAGAAAAACATTGATTCTTGGTAACAGAGCTCAATGGGATTTTATGGTGAGAGCTTAGAAACCAGTAATGCTGAAAGACACTTGTTTAATGGAGGCCTGCTTCAAGAGTTTGAGAGAAGAACAAATACTCAACAAGGAGTATGATATAGATCATTCATGTAACATTTTGTCTAAAAATTTGGCTTTATTCAACCCAGGACCTGAGAACTCCAGATGAAGTTGGGTCAGGAGATGGTAGACTGGTATATTCAGTAGAGGAAATTTTAGGACAAGAGAACATTCATCCTGATGCAAGCAACTGCGATTCTTAGAGATAAGCAAAAATGAAGAGACATCTCCCATGGTGCTCTGGAACAGTAGGGAGGATGTCCAAAGGGCAAAGCCCTGCTCCACAAAGATTGCATCCTGTGAAGATTCAGGTGCTTTAAAGGAAGAGAGACTAAGCTGAAGGGACATGGTAACAGTCCACGGATCTCCCACATTCTTTTATTACTGAAGAATAAAATCAGATTTCCAAGTATATATATTCTCTAATATTCCAGGGAAATAAAATATGAGACAAAATATTTATTAATTTTTAAACCCTGTAATAGTAAATCTTACCTTTAATTTAAGCTAAAATGTGATTTGCTTTTCTTCATGTAGAATTTAAAGATATTCAGAGTAAAAAGTAAAAAAAGACAAATATTTAATTGTAATAATTTAGTCCTTCCTGTTTTAATATTTTCTTTTTTCTTTTTTTAAAGTTTTATTGCCTTATAATGAGAAAAGTTACATTATTTCAATTTATCTGAATTTGATAACATTTAAAAACATATTTTAAGTAAATAGAATTAAATCACATTCTTTTTTTACTTTTGTACCCCAACTCCTCCCACAGACCTTCTTCAATGCTTACAATATCTTTTTTGTCATATTCTTTAAAATCTATGAAATATAACAATAAAAATGAGTATTATAAAAGTTGTTTGATATAAAACAACAATCAATTTAACTGTCTTATATAGATACTTGTCTACAGCAATACTGAAAATACATATGTTTTTCTCAATATAAATTTTAAATAACTCCAAATGTATTAACTTTATATTTCAAAATAATACCTCACTACTAATATTTTCTTAAATCAACATAAGTATACAAAGTGTTTTTGTTTGTTTTTTGTTTTTTATTTAGTAGAGCTTAAAATCTTGGCTCTTACAGTGGTAACTTGATACAAGAGTTACAAACATCAAGCAAAGCATTCAGTCTTACTCTTTGTTGTTCTCTTACAAACCCCTTCCCAATTTAATGGTCTACATTTTTTTTGGATATATAAATACTTTTAAAATATGTACACTGTGCTGAAAACCAAAGTATAGTGTAAAACATGAAATAAACAATACTACTAATAGAGAGGCTGAGATAGGAGAAGCAAGATCTCAAGACCGTTATGTTGTACACGAGACACTGTCACGAACAAACAAGCTGAAAGTGTATATGGACTGCATAATATTGAACTTATTTCTCTAGTTACTAAATTAGAAAGACCATTGGATGACAGTCAATACATTTCTAATTCCTCATATTTTAGGATTTCAATCACTTAGGATATGTTGGTACTATTAATTTTCATATTAAGGTATTAAGAAAAAGTAATTGTTACTTCCTGTTGTTTTTGTTGTAAGAGGTGGAATTAGATTTGTGTGGATTTGTTGAAAGATTACGTTCTTGCTTCTTCTAGGGTGTAGTTTTGCTCCTTATGTTGATGTTTTCCGTCTATTGTCCTATGTAGGACTGGATTTGTAGAAAGATATTGTGTAAATTTTATTTTGTCATGGAATATCTTTTTTTTTTCTCCATCTATGGTAATTGAGAGTTTTGCTGGGTATAGTAGCCTGGGCTGGTATTTGTGTTCTCGTACGGTCTATATGATATATGCCCAGTATCTTCTAGCTTTCATAGTCTCTGGTGAAGAGTCTGGTGTAATTCTGATAGGCCTGTCTTTATATGTTACTTGACTTTTTTCCCTTATTTGCTTTTAAAATTCTTTCTTTGTTTAGTGCATTTGGTGTTTTTATTATTATGTGTCTGGAGGAATTTCTTTTCTGGTCCTGTCTATTTGGAGTTCTATAGGCTCCTTGTATGTTCATGGGCATCTCTTTCTTTAGGTTAGGGAAGTTTTCTTCTATAATTTTGTTGAAGATATTTACTGGCCCATTACCTTGGGAGTCTTCACTCTCTTCTATACCTATTATCCTTAGGTTTTGCCTTCTCATTGTGTCCTGGATTTCCTGGATGTTTTGGGTTGGGGGCTTTTTGCTTTTTCCATTTGTATCATCATCATGAGAAGTGATTTTAGATCTGAATCTTGCTTTTCTGGTGTGATGGTGTGTCCAGGACTTGAAATGGTGGGAGTATTGGGTTCTGATGATGCCAAGTAACCTTGGTTTGTGTTCCTTATATTCATCTGGTTATTTCTAGTGCTACCTGCCCTTGCTAAATCTGACTGGAGCCTGTCCTTCCTGTGATCCTGGTTGTGTCAGAACTCCTCAGAGTCAAGCTGTCTCTGTGATACTGTGATTCTGGGATCCTGTGACCCTGGGCTTCTTAGAGCACCTGGGAGTGGAGCTTTCTCTGGGTGTTTTGGGAATGACTGCAGAGTTTGATCCCAAGGTCTGCTCAGAGCACCAGCTGGCCCAGACAGATTGGAAACAACTTAAGCCACTGGGCTGGCAGAGTTCCTGTGTACCTGGTCTGGCTGGTCCCAGTTACTTCCAGTGTTGGGACAGATGTTATGTCCTCCTTACTTCTGATCCTGGGTGTGTTAGAGCACCTGGGAGTTGAGCTTCCTCTGAGTGTTTTGGGACTGGAAGGAACCTGAGCCACTGGGCTGGCAGAGTTCCTGTATGCCTAGTCCTGCTGGTCCCAGTTACTCCTGGTGTTGGGACAAACGCTGTGTCCTCCTCAGCTCTGATCCTGGGCTTGTTCCTGTTTTAATATTTTCATTTCAGATGTTATTTCCTATGGTTTTAATGAACATTGCCTTCAAAATTATTTTATAAAAAGAATCAGAGATTTTGTCCTTTCTCTTTATTTAGAGCTTCTTACTTGGTTTGACTGAGAACTGTGAAAATGTCAGAGAACACAGGCATTAGTTCTAGGAATCTAAATAAAGTCTTTGAAAGCTCAGATAAGATAATGAGGAGTTCTGGCTTGTTACCTGTCAAACAATTAATTTCATATCCTTTGCAGAAAAAAAATCTTTAAAACAACATCTTTCATGGAGTAAATGACATGATGTAGAAGATTTTGTGTTTTTCCAGTGTATATTGTTTTATAAACTTCAGAAGGTCATGTCTGTGGACTTATGTCTGGATTTCAGCATGATTCCTTTGATCAATGTGTTGTCTTGTGCTAACTCCAAGCTATTTTATAGTATAGCTCTGTACTATAACTGGAAGACAGGATGGTGAGAACTTCTAGCAGTTCTTTTTCAATTTATGATTGTTTTAGCTCTTTGGTTTTGCTTGTGTGTGTGTGTGTGTGTGTGTGTGTGTGTGTGTGTGTGTGTTTCCATATAAAGCTGAAGATGGTCCTTTTAAGATCATTGAGGAATTGTGATGGAATTTTGATGAAGATTGCATTATATCTCTAGATTGCTGTAGGTAGTACACCCATTTTTTACTATATTAATTCTAACAATCAATGAGCTTGGAAAATCTTTTGATTTTCTGATATGTTCTTTAATTTATTTCTTCAATGTCTTACTAATTTTGTCATTGAAGACTTTCATTTGCTTGGTCAGAGTTACCCCAAGACCTTTATATTATTTGAAGCTACTTTTTTTTGTTAATCCACTTGATACTTGTGTAAAGAAGGGATAATGAATTTTGTGAGTTAATTTTGTTCCCATCTACTTAATTGAAAGTATATAACAGCTGTAGGCATTTGCCGGTGGAATTTTTAGAGCCACTTATGTATACTATCAAACTATCTGCAGATGAAGTTACTTTGACTTCTTCCTTTCCAAAGAACCCAGTTCTTTACTTACTTTCAATCCCCATATTCATCTAGCTAAGGAATCTACCTATTGGACATAATTTTTTCTTTTGGTTTTGAGCTTTCAGGTATGCTGTCAAGATTTATGAGATCTCTCCAGTTCTTTTATGTGGGCACTTAGTGCTATGAATATGCCTCTTCGAACAGCTTTCACTCTGTCCCATAATGAATCTCCTATATTTTGAGTATGTTATGTATTCATTTTCATTCAGTTCTAGAAAGTCCTTAATTCTTTTTTAACTTCTGTCTTGACCCATTTTGCATTAAGTAGATAGGTTTTCAGTTTCCATGACTTTGTACTTTTTTCTCTTGTTTCTGATCTTGTTGATGTCAGCTTTTGTTCATAGTGGTCCAGTCAGGTGAAGAGTGGTATGTCAATTTCCTTCTGTCTGTTGAGATTTGCTTTGTGTCCAAGTATGTGAACAATTTTGGAGAAAGTTACATAAGGTGCAGAGAAGGAGGTATATATTTGTGTGTTTGGGTGAAATGTTCTGTAAATATCTGTTTGGTCCATTTGTTAAATAATGTCAATGAGCTCCCTCATAGCACTTTTTAGTTTCTGACTAGATGACCTGTTATTGGTGAGAGTTGGGTATTGATGTCTCACACTATCAGTGTATGAGGTTAATATGTGCTTTAAGCTATATTAGTGTTTCTTTTATGATTCTATGTGCTGAGGTGTTTGGTGCACAAATGTTAAGAAATGAAATGTCCTCTTAGTGGATATTTTTTTCTTTGAGAAGTTTTTAGTGTACTTCCCTATCTTTTTTGATTCATTTAGGTTTCAAGTCTACTTTGTCAGATATTAAAGTGGCTACACATGTTTTTTCTAATTTTCAGTTCTTGGTATATTTTTCCATCCTTTTACATGGAGGTGATGTCTATTGTGAAAGTGTGTTTCTTGGAGGCAGGAGAAGTATGTATCCTGTTTTTCTGCATCTGTTCTCTTAGTCTGTGTTAACTTTGGTCATTGAGACACTTGATATTGAAAAATACAAATGAGCTCTGTATTTTGATCCCTGTTGTTTTATTGGTGTTTGTGTTGTGTATGTGTGTGTGTGTGTGTCTGTGTGTGTGTGTGTGTGTGTGTGTGTATGCACGTGCACATGAACACATGCACACTCTTCCCCTCATTTGTTGGGCAGGGATGGTTTATTCTTTGTATTCTTTTGGGTATATTTAATCTCTTTGGGTTGGAGTTTTTTTCTAAAGTCCAATTTAGTGTTGGATTTGTAGGTAGATAATATTTAAATTTTGTTTTATCATGTAATTTCTCTCACCTTCTATTTTAATTGAATGTTTCCCTGGGTTTAATAGTCTAAGTTGAAATCTGTGGTAAGTAAAATATATGTCCTGGCCCTTCAAGCCTTCAGTATTCATTGATAAGTCAGTTACTACTTGAATAGGCCTGCATTTGTATGTTGCTTGGTATTTTTCCCTCTCAACTTTTCATACTCCTTCTTTGTTTGGTAGTTCAATATCTTGAATACTATATGCCAAGTGTATTTCTTTTCTGGTATAGTTTATTTGGTGTTGTGCATGCTTCTTATGTCTTGATAGGCATCTTCATTTTCATTTTTTAGGTTAGGAAAATTCATCACATGATTTTGTTGAAAATACTTTCTGTGCCTCCTTCTAGTCCCATTATTTTTAGATTTGATCTTTTTATAGTGTCCCAGATTTTTAGATTTAACATGTTCTTTGATCCAGTTATCCAGTTCTTCTATTATATTTTTAATATCTAAGATTCTTTCTTTTGTCATATCTATTCTATTGGTGGGCCTGCTCAAGTTTCTAAATTTTTCATTTCCAGATTACCCTCATATTGCCTTTTCTTTATTGTATTTTCACTTTTTGGTCATGAGCTGTTTTATTTCCTTATACTCTTGTTTTTGTTTTCATGGATTTCTTTAAGTGAGTTATTGGATTCCCCTTTGAGGATCTTTATCATATTCATAAAAGGTAAATTAAAATTCTTTTGCTTCAGGATGTAGTTTAATGGTCACACTTAGGACCAACTCTGGTAGGATTGCTGTCCTCTACTGGATACATATTGTCCTGGCTGCTGGCATATATATGTATACACATACATATACATGCGGTGTCTAGGCATCCAGGTTAGGAAGGACTGTAATTCTAGGTGCCCATATCTGGCCCTGTACTTGGGTAGATTTTTCTTCTTTGGCTTCTCTTACCTTTTTTGGTTCTTAGGATACTATCATGGCTGTGTATTGTCAGATAGGAATCTCTTCTTGGAGACTTTTTCATTTTTATTTTTAATTGGATATTTTATTTATTTACATTTCAAATATTATACCTTTTCCCAGTCCCAGTGGGGTCTTGGAAGGCTCTTGCTTTCCTGACATCTGGGACTTTCGGGTTGCTACCTCCAGTTTCCCATCCCCCATTCCTATACACCTGTGTTCAATTTCTCCACCCTCTGTACATTTCCTCCATCTCTTCCAATACCTGATTCTTCCCCTCTTCTCTTCCTCCCAAGTCCCTCTGACCCTGTATTTCCCTTGATTATTTTGTTCCCCCTTCTAAGTAGGACTGAAGCATCCACTCTTTGGCCTTCCTTGCTCTTGAGCTTCACTGGTCCATGAGTTGTATCATAGGTATTCCGAGTTTCTTTTTACCTAATATCCATTTATCAGTGCATACATACCATGCATTGTCTTTTGTGACTGAGTTACCTCACTCAGGATGATATTTTCTAGATCCATCCATTTGCCTGCGAATTTCATGAAGTCATTGTTTGTAATAGCTGAGTAATATACCATTTTGTAAATGTACCATATTTTCTGTATTCATCCCTCTGTTGAGGGACATCTGGGTTGTTTCTAGCTCTGGCTGCTATAAATATGGCTGCTATGAACCTAGTGAAGCATTTGTCCTATTATACGTTGGAGCATCTTCTGGGTATGTGCCCAGGAACAGTATAGCTGTGTCCTCAGGTAGTATTATGACCAAGTTTTCTGAGGAACTGCCAGACTGTTTTCCAGAGTGGTTGAACCAGCTGGGCTACTGGGGGCTCTGGCTAAGATGAGTTCCTAGGCATTGGGAACTAACAGTTAAGAATTAGAATGTACTAGGGTGTAGGAAATGAGCAGGTTCAGAGAGCAGAGGAAAGCAGGTTGTTCCACAAGGATATGCTTAGCCACTTAGAAATGGGGTAAATGGGTGAGAAGAAGCTACAAGAAAGTCTGCTGTAGAGCTGGGCATGAGAATGGGGTAATGACTTGAAGGAATGAGGGGAGGAATGAAGATTTGCAGTTAGTCTATCTGCTTCACTGGTTGGAACAGTCTTCAGGTTCTCAGGGAATGCTAATTGGAGTTGGAAGGTGGAATAAATCAACAAGTTGAGCAGAAGGCAGTTTAAAGGAGAAAACGCTGTGTAGTCCTCTGAAGATGGAGTTTAAGGTAGACAGGCTGCCATAGATGGTCTGCTACTGAACTGGGATAATTAAGACAGGAGGACTGGATTTCTGAGAATGGAAGAATAATTGAAGTTCTTTAGTTAGCCTACTTGCTTCTCTGGCTGTAGAGGGACAAACATTTCCTTATAAAATTAATTTAATTTAATTTTTACTGTTAGTGCATTTTTATTTTCAGGTTAATTCAATCTAAAAATAAATAAATTGCTTTCTGGTTGATTTCAGAGTTACATTCAACCCAGATACCTTAACACTTTGCAGAACTTTGACGTATATTCTGCTATGAGACTGAAACTTGCATTTGGAATGGAATATTGGATATTATAATCTACTCATAATAAACTGAAAGTAGCTGCCAGCATAAAAAAGATGGCCTGGGCAACTTCTTAAGCTTATATTTTCCACAATTTCATAATAGTATGGCTCAAGTAAAAAAGGGGGTTAAGTTTACTCTATCCATAGCCTATAGTACTTGCAAATTCATTGTTCTTTTTTTTTAATTAGATATTTTCCTTATTTACATGTAAATTTTCCCTTTCCCAGGTTCCCCTCCAAAAAACAAACAAACAAACAAAAACAACAAGAACAAACTCCTTTTGCCTCCCCTCTCCCCATGCCTGCCACCCCACCCTCTCCCACTTATTGGCCCTGGCATTCCCCTACACTGGGGCACAGAACCTTCACAAGGCCGAGGTCCTTTCCTCCTATTGATGATCGAATTTGTAATCCTCTACTATACACATGCTGCCAGAACATTCAGTCCCACCCTGTATAGTCCTTGATTGGTGGTTGGGTCCCTGGGAGCTCTGAGGGTACTAGTTAGTAATTGTTGTTAGTCCTAAGGGGCTGCAAACCCTTCAGCTCCATAGAACCTTTCTCTAACTCCTTCATTGGGGACAGTGTACTCAGTTTAATGAATGGTTGTGAGCCTCTACATCTGTATTAGTCAGGTATTATCAGAGCCTCTCAGGAGATAGCTATATGCTTGTCCTTCCTTCAGTCTCTGCTCCATAGTTAATCTCTGCCACTCCTTCTGTGGGTGTTTGGTTACCCTTTTTAAGAAGGAATGAAATGTCCACCTTTTGGTCTTCCTTCTTCTTAATTCATTGTTCCTTATATGTGCACATTCATTCTGGGAGTATTTCAGCTCTTGCCATTCTTATCCTAATGCAGATTCCTTCTGTTAGGTTTTGCTGCCTCTCTAGCACATCTGAGAACTTGGGCCATGCTAGAAGGAAATCATTCTCTATAAAATTCTGTAGTAGCTTTAGCAATGGAAAACACGTATGCCTTTCAAAGAGTGGAAATGGGAAGGCAATGTGGTTATATGCTCTGCTACTGAGTGCTTTTTTTACCCCCAACTGGATTTACTCTGCTTTAAATAAGAAATTTTAATGTAATGACATTTTCTTGGATAAAAGTTAGAGAAAAATCCACAATCCTTAAAATTGAATTCCTTAGATCTCCTTACAACCTGAAGTACATCCTCCACAGTTTCATGTGCTTGAACGCTTGGTTCCCAGCAATGACTGCTGATTTAGGAAGTGCTGGTAGAACCTTGAGAGAGTAGGACCTAGTTGAGTTGCCTTCCGGATTATAGCAATACCCCATTTTCTGTCCTTGTTGCCTCCTTACAGCTGAAGTGATGTGAAAGATGTGACCCACCACAAACAGGACATCTGTTATCCACCTTCCCTATGTGATACCTTGATGCTGCTTCTAAACCAGTGCTTCTCAACGTTCGTAGGGCTGCTACCCTCTAACACAGTTTGTCCTATTGTGTTGACCCCATCAATAATATACTTCATTCCTACCTCATAACTTTAACTTTGCTACTGCTATAAATTATAATATAAATATCTGTGTTTCCTGATGGTTTTTAGGCATCGCCTGTATAAGGGTTGTTCGACCCCTGAGGGTTACAACCCACAGGTTAAGACTCATTCTTCTAGTCCCTAAATTTCTACTCCCTCAAGTTGATTCTTTTAGGTGTTTTCAAACAGCAATGGGGATGCAAACTAATCTTATATACATATTTTACTTTAGTGTTTCTCAAAGAAAAAGCAAATAAAACTGTAAAAACACACAAGTTTCTTCCTTTAAGCTTTTAATCAGCATAGAATATAATGAGTTCATTATGGCATGTTAATACACACAGTGATTCTGTTCCTCTCATGTACTACCCTTCCCATTTCCTGCCCAGTTTATTGCCTTAAGATCTCCCTCCCTTCTATAGCCAACTAACAGATCCTATTACTTTGTTTTTTCTGTCCCAAATCCTCTCTTAAGATCGGTCCCTTCTTCTTATGCTCTCCTTTTGTATGACCTGTGTTTACTCTACATGTATATGTCTATGCACATATATAAATACTAAAATAGAGTACCAACAAATGACAATTGCAGGGATATTTGTCTTTCTAGATATTCCACTTAACAGACTGATTCCTAGCTATATCCATTTTCTGCAAAGTCAAGATTTCATTCTCCTTTAAACCAAAATAAAATTTAATTGTGCATATATATCATATTTTGCTCTTTCATCCATCTGTTGATGGATATTTAGGCTAGTTCCAGTTCCAAAAATCATGAATTGTACATCAATGAGCCCAGGCATGCAAGTTTGATAGGTCCTAAGAATCCTGTGGCGGTGTACTTAGGATTAGTACAACTGAGTTATAGGCTAGTTTTATTTAGACATTTGAAAAAATCTCTATACTGATTTTTCTACAAAGGCTGCATCAGTTCTTATTTTCTTCAGAAAAGATTAAATGTTCCTCTTTCCCACACACTAAGTCGACTTTGGTCCTCAGTTTTCTTGGGTTAGTCATTCAGACTGGAAGGATTCAATCTTATTTCACTTTAAATTTGTTTTTCCCCTATTGCCAATGATGTTGAACATTTTTCAAATAGTAATTATTCACCATCTGTATTTCTTCTTTTGAGAACTATCTGTTCAATTTATGTCACTAGCTTATTTGTTGATTGCAGATTTTGTTTCTCTAGTGTCAATTTTTTAAATATATTTTAAATATTAGCAAGCTTTCTGAAATATAGCTATCAAAATTTTCTATTCAGTTTTTTAACCATCATTTCAGCTGGCTGAGAGGTTTTTTTTTTTTTTTTTTTTTTTTTTTGCTGTGAGGAAGTATTTTTATGTCACCCATGTGTGTATTCTTGAGTAATTTGTTCTGCAAATGAACCCCTTAAAAGAAAATTCTTGCTTGTATATCTGATGGTTTTCTCCCTATTTTTTTCCTCTAATAGTTTCAGTTTCAAGTTTTACATTAATTCTTCTTCTTTGAAGTTATTCTGTATAAGATGGGAAATACAGATCAAAAATTATTCTTTTATGTGAGCATAAAGTTTCCATGTATCATTGAAGAGATTGTCTTTTTACCAATGTATACTTTACATACTTTATAAAGAAATATAGATGACTATAGCTTTGCGGAGTTATTTGTAGGTTTTATATTACATTCAATTTCTGCACATACCTTTTTTTTCCCAGTGTGGTACCATCTCAGTTATTTTGGCTATGCAGTAAAATTTGCTGTCAGACATCATGATCCAGCAATACTCTCTGTCTTTAGTATTGATTTGGCTATTCAGTATAATTTTCAAATGTATTTTAGGTCTTGCTGTAGAAGTTCCTTACTTATGAGTCTGTATTTCTATTACTATTGCTCATCTGTGCGTTATCAAAGGTTTAAGACATTTATTTAAATTTGCTTATGGAGAGAGGTTCCCTTATATCTGCTCTACATATTCTGGGACCTCAGGTGGAAAGACTGAAAGTTTCATTATCTGCTAACTGGAAATACAGGAAAACTCATGATGTGGTAATATAAGATAAAGTAAAATCTTTTCTCTTCAAGTTGCTTTTGTTCTACGTGTCCTGTCACAGCAAAAGAAACCTTAACTAAGATAGGAATTTGTACCAGTTTCATGGGGTATTACTATGAAAGGCCTGACCATGTGCTTTTTTTTTTTTTTTTTTTTAGGAGAACTGTGGTAGCCTTTGAGTTTTGAGCCAGAAAAACTACTGAGTGCTTAGAGCTCAGGGAATTTCTCTGTATGAACTTCAGCCCAGCATTTTGGAGATGTTAGTACCATAGGATGATCATGAGAATAACAACAATGTGGAGTGTAACCAGCTTGAGTCTAAGACAATGTGGAGTATAACCAGCTTGTCTAAGTAACAAGCTATGTGTGCTATGGATGGCAGAGCTGGAGAAGTAACTAAAGCCCTTGGAAGCATCAGAACTGACTCCAAGATATTAAGATAGTAACTGACTCTGCTTATTGTATGGCTGAATGCTTGGTTTACTTAAATTTGTGACCATACTCTGACTCTTCTCTCATGGAACAAGAAAGTAGAGAACTTATCTTACAGGAGCCCATAGTTAAGAGACTTTATGATTTTAAAGTGATTTGGGATATTTTTGAAATGTTGGCTATTTTACACAAATTATGATTATTTCAAAGGCTTTTGTATGATTCATAGATTTAATCTAGAAATGTGAGAGGAGATTTTAGAATATCTTCTAACTAATCTTGTTCCATGTAACATAAGATATTGTTGTCTTTTTCATAACAAAAGCATATGCCATGCAAGATGAGCACCATTAAGTAGCTACTCGATCTTTTCTTTATATATGCCTGTGCTGATAATACGATGAATGTGATAGAACTGGCTTCCTTTTTATAAATGCTGAGCAAACATTTCCAAGACAATGAAGGCTAGCATCCAGTGGCAAGACAAGATTGGCCACTAAGGGATCTCATGTTACAGAGAAGTGAGCAGAGAGGACTCCTGGCAACATCGGAAAAAGGAATTCAACCAATGGCCTTCTTAATTTGTTAAACAAAAATAGTCAGAGATAGATAATCAGAAGACTGATAGTTTCTGCCCTAATAAAAAAATTTAAAATTTCTTATCCAGATTTACATATTTGAATAAACAGTCAGTATTTAAATTTGGAATCTATGAACTGAAGGAGAAGCCAGATTGCTATGAGAAAAGATTGTGATCTCTCCAGTTAGTATTTTCACTTATAATGCTTCAGTTAATCAATCACTGTAACTGCATTGCAAAGGAGAAACATCCTAGCCTTATGAGAATTATTGTACACAGGATCTGATATAATATTGGCACTCGGAGGCTCAAGGTGTCCTTCCTAGAAGAAAAGGGATATGTGTATGATAGGTAATCAATGGAATTTGATCAAAATCTTGCTCATCATTGAGCCTCTGTATTTCCAGTTCTTCCCTGTGGCCATTTATTTAAGTTATAATGGTGATACTTGGTATCCAAGAGGAACTTCAGTTGTTTTATTGATCCTGTTGTTGCTGCTCCTTCAACTAAAGGCCATGCAGGTGTATCTAAGACCACCTCCTTTTTTAAAACAATAAATCATTATGGCATCTTAGAATGTAGTAAATGCTGGGCCTAAGTGCCATGCTCACAGAATTCATCTATTTCTCTATTACATTCACCAGTCCAATCTACCCAGAAACGTGATAGTCTATAAAGAATAGTGGTATCATCCTCAAAATATAACCAGAAAGTCTTGTACCAGGTGTACTGGGCAGGGCATCTTTACTAATTGTTGTGATTAGTTTTTTGTTTGTTTGCTTTGTTTTGTTTTGTTTAAAGTTTGTTACCCTTTTTATTGGATATTTTCTTTATTTACATTTCAAATGTTATCCCTTTTCCAGGTCTCCTCTCTGGAAACCCCCTATCCCATCCCCCCTCACCCTGCCTCTATGAGGGTGCTCCCCCACCCACTTGCCCACTCCTGCCTTACCACCCTGGCACTCCTCTACACTAGGGCATCAACCCCCCCTAAGGCCCAATGGCCAATCCTCCCACTGATGTCCAACAAGGCCATCCTCTGCACATATGCGACTGGTTTGTTGTTGAGCAAGTCAATAAGTAATGTTTCTGCTTCAGTTTTAGCTTTCACGTTTCTGTCTTTGCTTCCCTTGATAGACTACATCACCTGTAAGTGAAATTAATCCTTTCCTTTGTAAATGGATTTTGCTCAGTGTCTTATTACAATAGAAATGAAATGTAAAGACCAATGAAATTAACAAAAATGTGCCATATGTTGTACTTTCACTGATTAATAAACATCATATTCTTCATTACTATAAGGAAAAGAATCAAAAGATATTTATATTTATTCTTATATGAAACATAAATTAGTACATTCGCTGTGCTGAATGAGGTCAATATTGGGTGCACCACTGTCTTCCCTGTGCAATCAAAAGAGGCCTGGTTTGACAAGTTAAATCGATTTAAAATACTGAAATCATCATGTTAATATAGATAAATTGTAATGGATCTACATGGTTTGTCAGGGTTCAAACATCCCACCGGGCAGGATGCAAAGCTTATTTAGGGCTTGTCACATTTATAAAATGATGGGGGAATCACAGCTTGAGGAATTTCAAAATGTCTTCTCAAATGTAAAAGACCAATTCTAGCATATATTTTATCCTGTGTATTAAATTTATACATTTGGAGGAGTTTTTCATGTTCTATGGAAAATATCTTTGAAATGTACAAGTGTTCTTCCAAATCTGTGTGCTTTGGAGAGTGTAAGGCTGACTGAATTGACTTGGGCATAGAGTAGGAGAGAGTTCTATATTAAGGTAGCGTGTTACATCAACAAACTATACACAATTCAGAAAGCAGCAGGCATGATTGTCTACAGGCCCAACCGGGAAGCACAAAGCGATGAGCCTCATACCTATCCATCTGGAGCAATCATCTCTTGACATATCATGTCTTAGGTTAGAAGGGTACCAAGCCTATAGTGTATAAAACAGTTAATCCCAGGTCTAGGCAGGACCAGAGGCCATGAGTGACCTACATGAGTAGTGATAGAATCTCTTTTTACCTAAACTCTCTTCTATGACAAACTGGAGACTGGTTGATAAAAAGCCTGGTTTGTCCAGGACACCAATGAAAGATAAAGATAAATTCTCAATCAGTCCAATGGGAGCTTGGCACATAGTGCTTGGGGGTTTACATAGTCATCCATATGGTGTCGGTAACTAACCAGAATCAGAATATACAAGTACTCTGGGTAGTACAGAGGGCTTTAAGGCAAAAGTCTGGAAGATCTAGGATGAGAAATTCTAGGAGGAATTAGGAAAATAATATAAAGGAGTGTGAATGCAGCAGAGATGTTTTGCCCTGATGCATTGACAAGATGGTCATTAAGCTAAACTTCCACTAGAAAATATCTGCCACCAATGCAACATTTATGGAACAGACTGGCTAGTATATCTCAGCTTGATTCTACATTGGCTGCCCAGTGCTGAATTCTGAATGTACGGGAGGTATGCGGAAGTGAAGATGGGCCTTGTGTGTAATGGGCTTTATAATATGGACTCCCACTTATTACATGTGATCTGGCTGTTGCCCTGGGGCATGTATATCCATGTTTCCAGCATAAGAGATCAACCCTGAACAACCACACAGAAAATTCCCTGGAACCTATACCAAACGATGTCATCTGCATTTTTGGACTTTTGAGTATAAACCACCTTGAATGGAATTGGCACTTACTATGTGTGTGTATTCACCTTTTGTATTGAATGATTTACCAAGACCCGTACTAGAGGCTGTAGATACTACAATACACAAATGTATAACAAGACATCAAGGAAAAATATAATATAGCAAGTGTATTAGTTTTGTGCATTGTTATGATAAGGACTAGGCGGTTATAATGATAGCATTTTTTTTTCCTCCAAAATCTTGGGATACAGTCATAAAAAAAGTCACAAGAAGAACAAAATGGTAAGGTCATGGCTTCAGATAGACTTTTCTACTTTATAGAACGCTTCTTTCTCTGGTGTACTCACATAGTCTTTCATTTGGTTATACATGACCCTGATGCTTCTGTCTGCAACCCAGTTCCATGTTTTTTATAAGGACACCAGTCTGACTAGATTGAGAACTACCCAGATGACTTTATTTTAGATTAAACTTCTTTTCAAAGGATTTGAATCTATATATTGTCATCAGTCTGGATACAAGTGGTGAAGTATTTACCATGTGGGTCAGCATGGGCCATGACGATGCCTGTAACAGAGGAAAGTACTCGAGTGAAGAAATGACAGCAGTGAGTACGTGAACTTAGGACACACAACTAGTATGATTCCTATGGAGTTGTTTGGTGCTTTTTAAGTTGCAGTTTGGAGATTTATGATAAAGAGAACCTTGCTCCAAAGGAGAACATTTCTGTGAGAGAACACTGTAAGAGTTCCCATATGCTGTCTCATTCTGTATGCCAAAAGATCAGCATGCAGAGAGTGAATTAATCTGTCTAATAATGACAACCCAATGCAATTATCATGATAAAATGAGTGATCTAAATACATTAATAATATATTATGTATTTATTATATATTATACTTCATATATTGCATGTATTGCATATTCTATATGTCTGGTATTGAATAAAGGCTTACTTCAGTGACCCTTTCAATACCATATATGGTCCTTAGAAAGCTTTGTCAATATGCCAAACTGCCTGTAGGTAGAATTGGGATGAACAGTATGTAATACAGTGGTAAAGATTCTCTCAATATGACTAGTGCACATGCTGATGTATATGACATATGACAGTGCATTGATGGGTTCTTATAATTGAGTCTTTCACCTAAAATCACCACAAATCCAAGGAACTGCCTTCTCTTTTTTTTTTTTTTTTGATTAGTCAAAAGTCCTATTAAAGGTCCAGAATTCCTGGTGCTATTGTCAGAAGTCTCATTTAGCACTGCTTGTTACTCAGTCCCCCTCCCCACCCCAATCTCTGCTTTGGCCTTCTTCACTGTTTTATGGGTATTTTTCTCTAAGAGTGTTTGTCTTTCATCTCAGAGAATATTACCATGGAAACATGCCAGATTGAGATAACCTTCAGCTCTTTTATAAAAAGTTAGGTAGGATAACTTGGAGAAAGTTTCCAGTAATAAACTTAGAGCCATATACCACATATTTTGAATCCTGGGAAAAGAAAACTTTATTTAATGCATAACCTATCTCTCCTCCTCCTTGTTCTCCCATCTCTCTTCTTGTTTGTCTGTCTCTGTTTCTGTCTCTGTGTCCCTGTCTCTCTCTGTCTGTCTCTTTGTCTCTGTCTCTGTATCTGTCTAATTTGAATAGGGTATAATCCATTTATAGCAACTGAGTGAATTAATGTGATTAAAAAGTATACTGTTTATAGTTATTTCAGAGACCATTTCCTATTATCCTCCTGCCCATACAGACACATTTCATTTCTGAAGCCATTGTTTCTGTCATTTCTACTACTAAAAGCATTCTCATTAAGAGAGGAAGCAGACTCTGTCTTGAACTTGTATCTCTTACAGAATAATATCAAGAATGAATGTACTAATTGATGAGTAATGAACTTAATTAATATGTAATTGGCCCTTCTTTTACACACATTTTCTTTTTAACTAAAACTCTAAAATTTTTTTGACATAAATCACTTAATTTCTCCAAAATGCATAGCATACATAATCCATGCCCCCCTCTAAATAGCTCTTCACACAAAACCAAAATATAATTATCATGCATATCTATGGCTAGAGTTTCTAGTTCATGATTGCACTAAATTCTTTCTGGTAATATCATATGTGTCAGAAAGTAATATAGTAATGATAATTATGTGCCACAAACGTGCCTTTGCCTGGGAACTGGGAGCTGCTGTGTGAGGCCCATATCCCTCCTGCTGCTCACATAACATCTGCAGTTCCTGTTTTGTCTGACTCAATTGAGTTAAAGTTTCACTGCTCTTCTTAAAAAATTTATGGTGAAAGGAAAATCTCAGTTTTAAATTCTGAATATACCTTACTCAAATAGAAATAAAAGGCATTCTTCTACATTTAACAGAATCTTCTATGTCATAAAACACAGAGATGGTAGACAGCCTATTCTTAAGACCCTGTAAATCAGAATGGTACTGAAAAAAATAGAAAGTTTTGCTTAATACAATATTAATTTAAACCAATATTAACCCCTCCCTTCTCTTCTACCCATCATCATCCTCTCCCATTACATTGTTTTAGTCAATCCTTTGTATAGTTGCTGTGATTTCCATGTTTAATATCTTCGGAATCCCATGGGGAACTTGGGAAAACAATCCTTTATACCTCAGAGATTCTGATTCAAACATTATGGTATAATGGTTGGGTATTGGGGTTTTTCTGAACTGAACAACTTTGAATTTCCCTAAAAATGAGTTCAGATCAAGTAAAAGAATTAAATGGCATGAATTGGCCATCAATATTTTTCACACAAATTATATTTAAGTAGTCAACTGTCAATTCCTGCTAAATAAACATGCTTATAACTTTGTACATTTAAGTTTTTTCCTTTGGTGATAATTTAGCAAGACTCTAGTCACTCATATTAAAATATTGTTCTATTGGGCAGTTTAAGATGTCATTACGTGTATAATGTTCAGATTGACCAGTCTGTATAAACCCATGTATGAGTTTTATGATAACAAAAATATCAACACTTAGTTTGTAGTGCTGTGCATTCTGAATCCAAGTTTTATAGTGAGGATCAATTTTAAATAGTCACTAAAGGAGTACATCCTGGCATTCTTATTAGTTTTCCAGCTCCAAAAGTTTTTCCATCTGGAAAATTCAAAGACAAACTTAAGAGTTCAGTTGCCATCTCTGCTACTTACCTGGCAATCCTTATGTCATTTTCCCCACTGGAAAAATAGGGACTGACCCTGTGATTCCGTTACTACAGCATACACCCAAATTACCTTGCTAATGTAGAAAATCTGGATGCCTTCCCCTATTAGCAACTAGAAGAAAAGTATGAAAGCAAGAGCACACCTACAAAGGAGCACACGTTTAGAGGAAACATGAACTCTCCGTCACCTATGTCTCTATCTCCTGTTCAAGTTAATTCCTTATCCGTCTCTTTCTTTTCTAGAGACCACTCTTGTCTTAGACACTGAGCAGATTAAGTGTATTTGGCTTCCATAGGAGTCAGGTTCTCTAGGAAAACACTTTTTATATGTCTGATGAGTAATTGGTCCTTGCTTATTAGAATTATGGGTGACAGTGAAATTGGGGAGAATAACATAGTGGATGAGTAGGAGCCACAGGTAAGCCAGAAAGAAACAGTGGACCAAGATAGAGGAAGAAGACTGGGCACCTTTCTTCTGAGTTAATGCTTCTGGAGCTTTAATGAGCATCACAGATGAGCAAAAGAAAGAGCTGCTGCTGGATACAGCAGGTAGCAGTTGGGACAGAGACCCAACCTTAGAAGCTAGCAGATAATGCTGCTGTTGCTATGTCAGACACAGTGCATACTTTGATCAACAAAGCCAGTGAGAGACTTAAGGGATCCGATCAAATGGAAGGAGAGAAGTGGCATCTCCCTAAGGCATTGTGTTGTAGAAGACACGTCAGGGTATTGAGATCAGTACTTGCGTTCAATGGGTTAGCTCTGAAGCCAATTAAAATGAACAAATAAAAGAAGTCCGCTTGAACATTTCATACATACAGTACAATAACATGTGTGGACTGAAGAAAGTAAAGCATTAAGGCACAAATACTGGTTAGATAGATTTAGGGACACAAGAAGAGTGGCTTTGAAGAATATGTCATAATGTTGGCCAGGTTTGGCTCTACAAATAGAGGACTCTGGAAGATGAACATAAAAGTGGCATTACAGCTGCATTCCAGACCCCAAGCTACCCTTATAGGTATAACTCCTAACATCAGCTACTGGATCTATTCACTAGTTTTCTATATAGTATCTCTTCTCTGCATTTCTTTATTTTCTGGTGTAGTGATCTCTAAGCAATGTGGTCCAGAACAGGTTTATATTTTATTACATACTTCATTAATACTTAATAGTAAACATCTATGAATTACAGTTACTGATGCAGAGGCAGAAAGCCAAAAATATAAAAGATGGGGTTACTAGCAACATCTAATTTCTTTTGTAAGTTGGAAACAAGGAATTTGTTTTTCATATTTTAATAGAACCTGATGGACATATCTTTGAGTCAGTTACCCTTAGAAACTTTGAAACTTTACAACTATAAAGTATAGGGCAGATAAACCATCTTAATTCTGTTTTAACATAAAGGGAAACTCAACACTCTTATAGTACCAGCATTGTATGTACAGCTGTTGCTGCTGCCCACATGGATTAACGATCCCTATAGACCCAGATCAAATGTATAATCATGGGACAACAGCCTGAGACCATACTGTAATAATTTATAGATGGATCAGAATGGTTCAAATGGATGTGATGTCATATGCATGGCAGGTGTTCATAAACACAACACAGGGTGCAAGCTGCTGTGTCTTGAAGCTAAGATGTTCTACTTGGTGAATTTTTTGGGTCCTGATAACCATAAAAATTTCTGGCAGACTGAGGCTAATGCAAGTGTGTATGTGGAAAGATGTGTATGTCTTAGGTAACCTACTATATTTTGGTATTAATGTTATATATTTAGTGCAAGTTATACCTCTAAAGGGTTTTAAGACATCAAGATGTACCTTTCTTCTATTTTGTTTTAGATATTGAGTAACAAAAGTTTGAGAGATATTTACGTATACACATCGTGTTGGCAAATCCAGAGTGAAACTCCCTAACTTTGAACTCATGCAGCTTTTCAGCCCTTCTCCAGTCACACTGTCCATGTGTCAGGTAGTAGAGCAGGGCTTCTTACTGTTAGTTTTCAGTCTTTTTTAAAATTTGTTTCTTTTTTTTACACTCCATGATTTATTCCACCAACAACCCCCACCCCTGTCCACCTCTGTCTGCTCTACATCTCATACTAGGTCCATTTTTTGTGAGCACTCCATAGCCTCAGTAATAGTGTTAGGCCTTGGAACCACCCCTTGAGCTGGATCCCTCTTTGTACCTGTCTCTGGACCTTCTTTTCCTCAGGATCCTCTCCATTTTCATCCCTGTAATACTTTGAAACAGGAACAATTATGGGTCAGAGTTGTGACTGTGGTGACCCTCCCTCATTTGATGCCCTGTCTTCCTGATGGAGGTGGGCTCTATAACTTCCCTCTCCCTACTGTCAGGCATTTCATCTAAGGTCCCTCCTCCCTTTGAGTTCTGAGAGTCTCTCACCTCCCACATCTCTGGTGCATTCTGGAGGGTCCCCTGAACCTACTAACTCTCTAGGTTGTCCGTTTCCTATCTCTCTGCTAGCTCTCAGGACTTCAGTCCTTTTCCTTCACCCAATACCAGATCAGGTTCCCCTCTCCCCCACTCCAGCCCTCCTCCCTTCCACTTGCCCTCTAAGGTCCCTCCTTCCTCCCCACTTGTGATTGCTTTATTCTCCCTCCCAAGTGGGACTGAGGCGTCCTCGTTTGGGCACTTCAGGTTGTTGAATTTTTTGACTTCTGTGGACTGTATCTTGGGCATTCTGTTCTTATTTTTTATTTTTATTTTGCTAATACTCACTTATTAGTGAGTACATACCATGCATGTCCTTTTGGGTCTGAGTTACCTCACTCAGGATGATATTTTCTATTTCCATGCATGTGCCTGCAAAACTCAGGATGTCCTCATGCATATAGTAGTATTCCATTGTGTAAATGAACCACATTTTCTGTATCCATTCGTTTCTTGCGGGACATTTTAGTTATTTCTAGCTTCTGGCCATCACAAATAAGGCTGCTATGAACATTGTGGAACATGTACCCCTGTGACATGGTGGGCCATCTTTTGGATATATTTCCAAGAGTGATATGACTGGGTCTTCATGTAGATCTATTTCCAATTTTTTAAGGAAACTCAAGATTAATTTCTGGAGTGGTTGTACCACTTTGCAATCCCATCAGCAATGGAGGAGTGTTCCTCTTTCTCCACATCCTCTCCATGTGTTGTCACCTGAGGTTTTGATCTTAGCCATTCTGATTGGTGTAAGGTGAAATCTCAGAGTCATTTTGATTTGCATTTCTCTGATCACTAAGGACTTTAAACATTTCTTTAGGTCCTTCTCTGCCATTTGAGATTTCTTATATGTGAAATCTCAGTTTAGTTCTATACCCCATTTTTTCGTTGTGTTGCCTGGTTTTTCGGTAATTAACTTCTTGAGTTCTTTTTATGTTTTGGATATTAGCCCTCTATTAGATGTGGAGTAAGTGAAGATTTTTTCCCAATCTGTAGGTTGCTGATTTGTCTTATTGACTATGTCCTTTGCCTTACAGAAGCTTTCCAGTTTTATGAGGTCCCATTTATCAATTCTTGGTCTTAAAGCATAAGCCATTGGAGTTTTGTTTAGGAAATTTCCCCCTGTGCCAACGAGTTCAAGGCTCTTTCCCAATTTCTCTTCTATTAGATTCAGTGCATCTGTTCTTATGTTGAGGTCCTTGATCCACTTGTACTTGAGCTTTGTACAAGGTAACAAATATGGGTCTATTTTCATTCTTCTATATACAGACAGCCAATTAGACCAGCACCATTTATTGAAGAAGCTTTCTATTTTCCATTGTATATTTTTGGCATCTTTGTCAAAGATCAAGTGTCCATAAGTATGTGGTTTTATTTCTGGTCTTCAATTCTATTCTATTGATCAACACGTCTATCTCTGTACCAATACCATGCAGTTTTTATCACTTTTGCTCTGCAGGAAAGCTTGGGGCCAGGGATGATGATTCCTCCAGCTGTTCTTTTATTGTTAAGAATTGGTTCTGCTATTCTGGGTTTTTTGCCTTTCTAGATGAATTTGAAACTTGTTCTTTTCATGTCTTTGAAGAATTGTGTTGCGATTTGGATAGGGATTGCTTTGAATCTACAGATTGCCTTTGGTAGGATGGCCATTTTTACTACGTTAATTCTACCAGTTCAAGAGCATGGGAGATCTCTCATTTTCTGAGATCTTCAATTTCTTTCTTGTGAGACTTGAAGTTATTGTCATACAGATCTTTCACATGTTTGGTTAGAGTTACCTCAAAGTATTTTATATTATTTGTGGCTATTGTGAAGGGAATTGTTTCCTTAATTTCTTTCCCAGCCTGTTTATCCTATGTATAAAGATGGCTACTAATTTATTTGAGTTAATTTTATTTCTGGCTACTTTGCTAAAGTTGTTTATCACTGGAGAAGATCTCTGGGAGAATTTTTGGGGTCACCTATGTATACTATCATATGATCTGCAAATAGTGATACCTTTATTTCTTCTTTACCAATTTGTATCCCCTTGATCTTGTTTTTGTTGTAGTTACTGCAAACCAATAGCCAATATGAAACTAAATGGAGACATACTTGGAGCAATCCCACTGAAATCAGGGACAAGACAAGGATGACTACTCTCCCCATATCTATTCAATTTAGTACTCAAAGTGTTAGTGAGAACAATAAGTTTTTAGTCTTCTTAAGAATTAAGTGACTTTATTATTTTTAGATAAACAATAATTAGGCCTTCACAACAACTACTGACCAACATCTGCCTCCATCTTTGAAAAAAAATGACTAGTAGCCTATAAAACATTTTGTTTTTCTTTGTCACATTCCTATTATTTTCTACATCCAAAAGATGTATCCCATTAGGTCATAAAGCACATTACAGACTGCAGTCACACAGCACTGATGAAGCCACTGGGTTTATAGAGTTTTCTATAAAAAATAGGCAAATTAGACCATCATAGATTTAAATTTAACAATGTATATTTATTGCATACTTTACCTTTTATAAACATATATAAATAATTTGTGATAAGTTTAAAATAGTATTTAAATGTCTTTTTTTAAAGTTTTTATTGATTCTTTGTTTCATATCATGTGTTCCATTTCCACTCATCTCTTTTACCTCATATCTGCCCTTCGTTCTTGTAATTTCCCTTCCAAAATAAAACACACACACACACACACACACACACACACATACACACAGATAGATAGATGGAAAGAGAGAGAGAGAGAGAGAGAGAGAGAGAGAGAGAGAGAGAGAGAGA